>PVJS01023248.1:0-12500 GCA_004027185.1 Glis glis | reverse complement strand
TTCACAACATAAACATCCTTTAAAAGACAGTCCAGAGCAGAAAGCTGCCTCTGTGCTCTCCACAAGATGGGCAGAACATGGAAGACTCATGGAAGATTGTCTCCCAAAGTTTCCAAAATAAGAGTTTTTAAAAAGTCTAGAGGGTTAAAAAAAAGTCTAAAGAAAACAAATAGAAGTCCTAGGAAAGCTGTTTCTACTTCTGGGCTAAAAATGAGAAACTGAATTACAGAAGTTAAGAGACTTGCCTACATCATGCTGTTAGTGAGAGAACAGAAGGAAAATACGTAAGTCACCCAAGACTCCCGCATCCCTGGTCTTTTTCCCCACACAAATCATTGGACCAGAGGGTATCTCCCTGCAGCTTCCCCAGTTCTTCAAGATTTATTCCCTCCATAATCCAGCAAGTTGTCTTCTATCCATATAATACTCAGTGTCCTAGTAACCAAACCAACAGTCAAAAAAGGTTGTCTCACCAGTACAGCTATATCTGTGTGGATTTTAGGGTGCTGTGTATAACATTGATGACATCCCTAAACTTCCAGATCAACATGGTCACAGTACCAAACTGATTGTCTAACCTAACTCCCCCCCCTGCTGTGTTTCTTGTTTGTCTGTTTTCAGAGCATAGAAACTGTTCCGTGCAATGTGCCTTCCTAGACTTGAAATCCTTAAACCACCACTTCTGGAAGAAAAAAAAAAAAGTCTGAAAACTTGCCAAAGGGGAAGGAAAAGGAAAAGCTTAAAATAATTAAGTGGAAAAAAAGTAACAGAGAGTAAAATGTGCTAGAGTTGACCATCCTCCATCTCAGAAAGCCAAGCAAAGGTCAAAGAGCCCAGACCACTGACCCTGCAAACAGGAGTCACAGTCAGGCCTGCTGGATCAATACTCAACTTCCCTCCATGGAAAAAATCATTAAAAGAGGAATCTTGAAGCTGGAAAATGGACCTCAAATGTTTATGTAGCCCCTACCCCTGTCCTTAAGCCGGGAACACTTGATAAGACCCTTGTTCAGAAAAATGCTACTCAAACATTGGGGGGAGAGGGATCCAACTCACAGAGTCTCTAACTTAGCAATTCTGGGACAGGACCTGAGAATTTGCATTTCTAAGAAGTTCCTCAGTGTGTTAGTTAGCTACAAAATGCCTAAGATAAGTTCAAAAGGAGGAAAGGTTTATTTTGGCTCATGGTTGTAGCTGTGACAAAATGCCTGAGATAATCATTTCAAAAGGAGGAAAGGTTTACTTTGGCTCACAGTTTCAGAGGCATTAGAACATGGATGGTTGGCTCTGTTGTTTGGGGGCCACCATAGTAGAACAGAGCTGCTCAGCTCACAGCAGCCAGGAAGATAAGAGAAATGGGAAGGGCTGGGGTCAGATAGCTCTTCAAGGACACGCCCCCAATGACCTAACTTCCTCCCGCTAGGCCCTGCCTCCTAAAGTTTCATCACCTCCCAGTAGCACCACAGGCGCAGACCAAGCCTCAAACACATGAGACTGTGGAAGACATTCTATATCCAAACCATGGCACGAAGTAATGCAGCCACTGAGCCAGAACCTCGTGGGGAACACGAATCCTGGAGAGAGCGCAGATGAGGCCGTGAGTGTCCTTAGCTTCAGTCTCAGAGCCCGGCCCATGGCAAGAGCTTGGTGAATATTCAGGGAGTGCTTGAGTCTGGAGTTATTTTATTTTACCTCTCACCATCTCAATTTCTTCATCTGGAGAAGAGTCCACCATAGAAAGGAAGCATGAAGGGAAGGAACTGAGTATTTCTACACTTTCTTTGCAGGCTCCATCTGGTTTCCCAAAGAACCAAGAAGTGAAGGACAAGTGAGGAAGAAACAGGAGGGTGATTGGAGGTGGCAAGTCACTAGCACCCATAGCGTCCAAAGGCAAGAAGGAGGGATGGAGGGAGAGTTAAAACCCAGGGTTCAAAAGCAGGAGGGAAGCTGGGTGCAGTGGTGCACACCTGTAATCCCAGTACTTGGGAGGCTGAAACAGGAGGATCGCAGGTTCAAAGCCAGCCTCCGTATCAAAGCGAGGCCCTCAACAACTTAGTAAGACCTTGTCTCAAAATAAAAAATTAAAAGGGCTGGAGGTAGCCTGGCGTAGTAGCACACGCCTGTGATTCCAGTACTTACGAGGCTGAGACAGGAAGATCACAGGTTCAAGGCCAGCCTCAGCAACTTAGTGAGACCCCGTTTCAAAATAAAAAATAAAATAGGGTTAGGGGTGTAGCTCAGCAGTAGAATGCCCCTGGGTACAATCCTCAGTACCACAAAAAATAAAAAGTTTTTAAAAAGCCGGGCGTGGTGGCGCACGCTTGTAATCCCAGTACTTTGGGAGGCAGAGACCAGAGGATCCGGGTTCGCGGCCAGCCTCAGCTCTCTCTCTCTACTTAGTGAGGCTCTCTGCAACTTCGTGAGACCCAGTTTCAAAATAAAGTATAAAAAATAGGGCCGGGGGTGTAGCGCGGAGGTAGAACGTCCCTGGGTTCAATTCCCGGTACCGCAAAAAAAAAAAAAAAAGTTTTAAAATGCAGGAGAACTGGGCCTGGTAGCACACACTTGTAATCTCAGTACTTTGGAGGCTGAGACAGGAGGAGTGCAGGTTCGAGGACGGCCTCAGCAAGTAGTGAGATTCTCATCAACCTAGTGAGACCCTGTTTCAAAAAAAAAAAATGGGCTAGGGGTGTAGCTCGGAGGTAGAATGCTCCCAGGTTTAATCCCCAATACCACAAAAAGTAAAATAAAAAGCCGGGCGTGGTGGCCCACGTTTGTAATCCCAGTACTTTGGGAGATGGAGACTGGAGGATCCGGGTTCGCGGCCAGCCTCAGCTCTGTCTCTCTCTCTCTCTCTCTCTCTCTCTCTCTCTCTCCTTAGTGAG
Organism: Glis glis; assembly: GCA_004027185.1. Lineage (NCBI taxonomy): Eukaryota > Metazoa > Chordata > Mammalia > Rodentia > Gliridae > Glis > Glis glis. Next base: position 9,615 of record PVJS01023248.1, on the reverse strand, counting down.
GCCCTCCGCAACTTCCTGAGACCTGGTTTCAAACATAAAGTATAAAAAATAGGGCCGGGGGCGTAGCACGCAGGTAGAACGCCCCTGCATTCAATCCCCAGTACTGCAAAAAAAAAAAAGTAAAATAAATAAAAAGCAGGCAGGAAATCTGAGGCTGCCCATGCTGAGCGTGCCCCCTGGGGCGGGCCAGGCTGCGGCACCCAGCCTGGCTCTCCTTGTCCATCCTGGTACTCATGGGACTCATCCCAGCGTCAGCCCTTCCCCTGGGAAGCAGCTGCTGCAGTCCCTTCCTGAGTCAAGCCACTCCATCACCTGGCTGGGCTGGGATTCTCCCCCACCTCTAGATGTGCATATTTATAAAGGTGTCTTCCTCCTTCCTCTCCAACCACCAACAGCCGGCCCCAGCTGCTCTGCTAGGCCAGCCCCTCCCGGCCGGCCGGCTTCTCTGCAGACCTCAACACCTGAGACACTGGGTTTGCAGGGGGTGCCCCCAGGATGAGGACCACAGTTGCCTTAAGTCACGCCCATCACCAGCCAGGTGGGGGAGTGACAGGGGGAGGGGACGAGGACCCTGCAGCCGACCATTGATTTGCTGCCCCTTAGAGGACCTAATACTTTCTTAAAGGAAAAATGCAGAAAGGCCCCAACTCTAGATTGGCTGTCCGCACAGGACTCAGAAATGCTTGTTACCGTAAATGCTCACATATAAGATGCTGCCGCAAAAGAAGCCTAGACTGGTTTCCAAACCCTGTGGAGCCAAAGTGGCTATGGGGACACACTTCTTCCTCCCTCAAGGTCCCGGCTCCCTTCCCAGTCTCCACCCCACAGGCGGGCTGCTTCCCTAGCAATCCCAATTTTGCAGAGGACCCATCTTGGCTGGAAACTAAGACTAAAATGTGTCATTCGCCGACAAGAGAGAGAATAAGGACCTCCTGATGATTTTCCTAGAGGCTCGTCATTTATACACAAGCCACCATTTTTCCCAGGGCCTCTCATAGGCAAGTATATACGGTAGTTGGTGTGAGGACTGTGTTATTCACATCTCCTACCTTTGAGGATGGAGGAAGGGATTGGAATGATCTTATAGCTGATCAATTCTCCAGGGCCTGGAGCCCAGCTCCCCCCTCCACCTCCCTGCCCCCCACCAGCAGCCTTCCTCCCCGACCTCCTCCCCCCTTCCCCGGCAGCCACACATTCCTCCACCCCCACCGACCCGGCCCGGAGGGGGCAGGGAAGGCAGGAAGCTGGTGAGGGTCTGAATGTGCGCTCCAGTTACATTCCAGAGGCAAACTGAAAGGAAAATTGACAAATCAGTTAGGTCACTACTGTTTTGTATTCTCCATGGCTCTGCTGCTCGTCATTCAGGCAGATAACTGCCAGTGGACAAAACTCCAGTCCAGGAGGGTCAGAAATGGAAGGCCTTTGAGACCGGCTTCATGGCTCTAGGGATCAGAGAGGCTTAGCGCCCTGACCAGGATCACACAGCCAGTTCCTAGCAGAACCAGGACTAGAATTCAGGTCTCCTGAGACACGGGCCAGGGTGCATTCCACACCCCATACCTGGCTCATTAACACGCATTTAAAGGCTTATTAGTTGTCTCTTCCTTCAGTCAGCTTGGTGGGTGAAACTAGCAGTTAGGGTGGGACCAAGGAGCCACTAACTGCTCTGGTGTAGGTGCAGCCTCAGCAACGCGCAGTCCCCGAGGAGCCAGGGCCGGGCAGGCTCACAGGGACACCGGGATGCACAAACCCAGAGCAATGGAGGGCAGCTGAAATTTGATCTCTTTTCTTTTCCCCTTCCTTCCTTCCTTCCTTCCTTCCTTCCTTCCTTCCTTCCTTCCTTTCTTCCTTCCATCCATCCTATTTCTTTCTTTCTTCTCCTCCAACAGGATACGAAGGAACCAATGAAAACCCCAGCCAGACATACTGAACAGCTTCAGCATCACTGAGAAACACTGGAGAGGGAGGTGCCAGTGCCTTCTTTATATGGTTGCTGAGGCTGGACTGGAACCCGCTATCCTCCCGTCTCAGCCTCCCAAGTACTGAGATTACTGGTGATTGAACTCAGGGGTATTTTACCTCTAAGCTACACTCTGGCCTTTTTTTATTTTGAAACAGGGTCTTGCTAGGTTGCTAGGTCTCACTCAGTTGCTGAGGCCGTCCCTTCTTAGTGCTCTGGGAGCTGGAGGGTGATGACTCCCTCCTCTTTGCCTCTTGCTGTCAGGCTCTCCAGTCAGCCTCTGTATCTGTTCACACAAGGATGCATGTGCGTGGATTCATAGACTTGGGAGCTATGGCATGTGTGTGTGTGTGTGCGCGCGTGCGTGTGTGTGTGGTTTTGCGCACGCCCATTTCCTCTTCCACCGCTCCTTGCCACACTCTTGTGAGAAGCCAGCACAAGGTTTTCATTAGTGAGGCACATTTTTGAGCTCTGGATGTTGAACCCGGGTGAAAGAAAGCAGACTATTGTCCGTGATGGATGGGGCTTCCAGAGCGCTTCCCAGGGTGGTCCTGCGGCCGCGGGGAGGCATGCTGGCGCGCAGCTTCACAACATTCCCTTGTTTCGGCTGGACGCCTGTGCTGGGGTCTGTCTGCTGCGCCCTGGGCTCTGCACCTCCATTCATCATGCGCTGTCCCCTCCCCTAGCGGCCCGGATTTCAGTTCACCTGAGCGCAGGAATGCCTTTCTCCCAGTCCTGCTTTCAGAATGCAGAGCCCTGTCCCCACATGCTTGCTCTCCATTATGGACCTGGCTGCCCCACAGGGAAGAGATGGTTTAGGGACCGGAGTGCACCAAATGTGACTTGTTATCCCTGCATTATATTTCTTTATTTATTATTTAGGTACTGGGGATTGAACCCAGGAATATTCTACTATAAGCTACACCCCCAGCCCTTTTTATTTTGAAACAGGTTCTCGCTAAATTGTTGAGGGTCTTGCTAAGTTGATGAGTCTGGCCTCGAACCTGCCATTCTCAGCCGTGAGCCGCCAAGCCCAGCTTCTCCCCGCTTTTTCAATGTCTACACATCCCTTTTCAGAATGCATTCACCCACTTTGTAGGTACAGTTTTCCAGGATCACCCCTCTCACGGATGTGTATAGACTAGGAGGAGTCCAGATGTATGCCCACATCTGGACCGCCCAGCATCTTGGGCACGCTGAGCATGTGTGGGATAAAGGATAAACCCAATAACTAGGGTTCTGTATAAATCACTCTCCCTTTTGTTTTAAAGAAAAAGGATATGAGCCTGCAGGAACGTAAGCGATTGGTCATGTGACCAGTCGATGGAAAGCAAATCCGGCCCCCTGACTTGGGGTTCCCTGACGCTCCCATCTGCACACGTGTTGGGGGACCCAAGAGCCACCAGCTAGGAAGGACCTCGCTGGGGAGCGGAGCTCTGGAGGAAATAGGACAGAACAATTCAGGGAAGTTGGTGCTAATAAGACAACACAGAGGCAGGGATGAATGAGGCTCCATTACCCCATTCACTGAGGAGAAAATAGAAGGGCCATCAAGAGATGGAGAAGTTCACCCAAGGTCAAATCGCGGAGAACAAAAGCAAGTTAATCAAATCCTTAATCCAGCTGAAGGATTTTCAAAGAGCTTTTCTGAGCAGGTGGGACATGGGCCAGAAGCCCAGACCTCCCAGGACGGGCCTGAAGATCAATGCCCACATATATGGCTTCTTGTTTTTTCCATTTCAACATAGGAGCAATGTGTCCCAAAGTTAGTAAGGGGGTGCACTACAGCCTCAAAAATTGTATGGAATAATAATGATAATGGTAATGATAATAACAATAATGAGCTACCAAAGTAAGGAAGTTACTTCATCCTTGGCCAAGTCTTGGAAATTAACATGTTAAAGGCTCTGAGAAGTCCTGCAGGCAAAACCAAAATACATAAACAAAAATACCTAAAACAGGAAAATTCCTGTCCAAAAATGACCCGATGTCATTTGACCTGGGAATTTTCTTTTTCTTCATCCGAAGCCATGCCTAACCATACCAGGAGCTACATATTCGGGGGAAACATCTTGGGAAATAGTGTCCAGAGTCTTCCAACGATGTAGCGGTGGTGGGCAGTGAGCCTCCTGGGCCTGCGGATGGCAAGCGGAGTTCAGCTGCCGCAGGTGAGTAGGAGATAACCGCTTTGCATGGAGGAAGGGCGGAAGGAGAAACCTCTTTACTCTTCCCTATGTCTCCCCCGCTGGCCTGGAGAGCCAGTGTCTCCTCTCTCATCCCCTTCCTAGGATAAGCTAAAGCAGGACTCTCCGGAGGGACCTGCTAGCATAGAAGAAGGAATCTTTTGTCTGGAATGGATTTAGGGACCATCCTGCAGGCCGACTCCAAGGAGCTTCCAGCTTTTAGATCCCCCAGCTGACATGAAAAATGAGTGTGCATTCTCCTCTCCTGGAAGGAATCTCAGTCCCCCAGCCCTTCACGCGCATGCACCCCCATGGCTAGGCATGGCACACTGCCCCTGTCCCCCAGAGCATCAGCAGATGCTGCTTCTTGTCCACCCAGAAGCCTGGCACAGAGCATGGCATATAAAATAGTGGGTGAGAGGTTGGGGACTTAGTTCAGTGGTAGAGCACTTGCCTAGCATGCATGAGGCCCTGGGTTCAATTCCCAGCGTGTAAGGAAGGAAGGAAGGGAGGGAGGGAGGGAGGGAGGGAGGGAGGAAGGGAGGAAGGAAGGAAGGAAGGAAGGAAGGAAATAAAAGTGTGAGCTGAGATGAATACAGGGCACTTTTGGATTATCCTAATACTTTTTTTTTTCTATTGGCCCAGACATACCCCTAGCAGGGACTATCTTTAGACTCTCCCAAAGAGCTGAGTTTTAGAGAAGTTAAGATCATACTTTAAGAGTCAAGAATGGCTAAACTGGTCAGGCATAGTGATCCCAGTACTCGGGAGGCTGAGGCAGGAGGGTCACAGGTTCAAGGCCAGCCTCAGCAACTTAGTGAGACCCTGTTTCCAAATAAAAAAAAAATTAGAGCCTGGCATGGTGGCACATGTTTGTAATCCCAGTACTTGGGTGGCTGAGACAGGAGGATCGCAGGTTTGAAGCCAGCCTCAGCCATTTAGTGAGGCTCTCAACAACTTAGCGAGACCCTGTTTCCAAATAAAAAAATAAAAATAGGTCTGGGGGTATAGTCCAGAGATAGAAGGCCCCTGGGTTCCATCCCCAGTACCACAAAAATAAATAAATAAATAATTACAATGGCTGGGGATGTAACTTGGAGGTAGAATGCCCCTGGGCTCAATCTCCAGTACCAAAAATCAAGAATGGCTAAAGTAGGCTGGAGGTGCAGCTTGTCTAATGCCTACCCATAGTGCACCACTCCCTTCCTCCCCACCCCAGCCTTGCCCCCAATCCTTTGATCAACTGCGGGCCCAACATGAAATCCCTACCCTTAAAATGCCTCTGTTTCCCCAGGTGGACACAGGTGGGTCTGGCAGCCCCACACTCCCCGGTCCCATCTTCCCACCTCTTTCCACCTCCTCCTCCTCCTTTTCTGGCCACACCCCCGCTTTCCTTGCTCCCTTCACTCTTTCCCTTTCCTCTCCCCATTTCTCCTTCTCTCCTCTGCTTCCACCAGGGCTCTCCATCTACTGAGCCGTCAGCTTCCCCCAGCCAAGCGACTGGCTCCCGGGATCCTCTGTTTGGCTGGACCCTGGCCCATCCCTCCCTCCGGTGGCTGCATTCAGCACAATCTACGTAGGAGGTATATATGTAGGGCTAGTGTCTCCAAGAGACTCTCCTTACTAGTCCTCCAGGTTAAAAGGCACACTTAACCAGGTACGGTGGTGCTCGCCTGTAATCCCTGTACTTGGGAGGCTGAGACAGGAAGATCGCGGGTTCCAGGCCAGCCTCAGCAATGTAGCCCTCAGCAACTTAGTGAGACCCTGTTTCTAAATAAAATATAAAATAGGGCTGGGGGTATAACTCAGAGGTAGAACACTCCTGGGTTAAATCTCCAGTACCAAAAAATAAATAAATAAATAAAAGCACTTAAGAATATCTGTGTTCAGCTGGGACAGCACATCTGGCCAGTCTGGGCTCATCTGACCGCACCCTCTGCCACTGTGGCCACACGCCCTGCTGTCCAGAGAGGATGCAATTGTGCGGGGGATTTGGCTCTGTTTTAGAGAGAGGGTGTTCTGCTCTGTATCCCTAAAAGGGTTTGGTTCCAGCAAAAGACCCAGATGTGGCTTGGAAACCCACATGTGTGTTGGAGATGAATGAGAGTGGGGGAGCGGGCATCCTGCGTGCACACCGGCTCCTGAGGGTCGGCCCAGGGAAAGAACAAGCTCAGGAACCTGCCGATGGGTGGGTAGGTACAGAGTCTAGAGAGGAGCCCCGGGGGGTCCAGGGAAGAGGTCATGACCTACTAACTGCACAGGCAAAAGGGGCCCCACAGCCTGGATCCCCAGGTGACAGAGAGGACACGGGAATGTCTCCGGGTTCTGACATGTGGTTGTAATGATCACACACCCTTGGGCTCAGAGAGACCCCAGAGGTCATCTCCTCCATACCCCTGCTTCCGGGTGAGGCTGTATCTAAACTACTCAAGATGTACAGGCAACTCTCTTCTTCAAGGTCCCCAGAGAAGGAAAACTGGGCTCACTTTCACTGAGTATCAGGCTCAGAGTCCCCGGGTTGACTGCCCGGATCACTCAGAAGGCTCATGGCTTACAAAGGCTGTCGGAAGTTGTTTTGAGACCAGGCTAGATGTCTGGACTTCAGGGTCTTTCTTTGGTCAGTTGTACATTGTGGTCACAAGTTTCCCAGGGAAGAAAGTTCTTCTTGTTCAGTCTAAACCCTCCAGCAGCTGTTTAGGATCTGTGCTCGTCCATATGCAACGTGGTTAGGACGGTGCGTGACACATGGTAAAATGGTGTTAGGTCGGGTATTGGTATAACTGCAGCTATGGAGATGGAAATCAGTTATTCTAAGTACCCATTGCCTACAATGCTGCCCTAAAGGCAGAGAGGGCATGTGGGTAAATATCCCAAGGAGTTTCCCCAGACTGTCTCCCACTCCACCTCCACTCTGCCTCATAACCCAGCCAGGTTATGCCCCTCTGGCCCGTGTGTTCCCATGAGCATGTTAGCTGACCTTTTGAAGGACAGCGGAATGGTGCAGAGGAATGGCTGGGGCTCTGAATAGGGCAGTCATATAATTTATTATCCAATCCAGGGTGCTTTCGAAAGTGAAAGGGACCGCTGTTAATTATGTGGGACAAGAAGCATAAACCAGAATTTTCCCAGGCAAAGAGAGACACAGATCGCCCTACCTCTGGGTGTGAATCGAGTCTCTCCAGCTTGCTCCCGGGCTGATCCTGAGCAATTTACTTCCTTGTTTTGAGCTCAGCTTCCTTATTGGCAAATGTACAGAGGTAAGGTATGTACCCCCTGGACAGAGGGTCTCAGCCTTTGAAGCACATGAGTTAATCGGGGTGTTTTTAAAAAATGCAGGTGCCCAGCCTGGCATGGTGACTCACACCTATAATCTAACCCCAGTACTTGGGAGGCTCGGACAGGAGGATCAAGGGTTCGAAGCTAGCCTCAACAACTTAGCAAGACCCTCAGCAACTTAGCAAGACTTTGTTTCAAAATTAAAAAAATAAAATAAGGTTGGGGGAATCTCTCAGAGGTAGAATGTCCCTGGGTTCAATCCCCAGTACCACAGGAAAAAAAAAAAACAGGTGCCCAACACAACCCCTGACTGCAAATTGATCCAATGGGCCAGGGGTGTGATTTAGAAATCTGCAATTTTTATGGGGGGGGTACTGGGGGATTGAACTCAGAGGCATTCTACCTCTGAGCTACACCCCCCAGCCCTATTTTCTTTCTTTCTTTATTTTATTTTGAAATAGAGTCTCACTAAGTTGCAAAGGGCCTCACTACGTTGCTGGGGCTGGCCTTAAACCTTCGACCCTCCTATGTCAGCCTCCCAAGTACTGGGATTACAAGCGTGCACCACCGTGCAGGGCTAGGAATCTGTGTTTTGACAATCACCTCAGGGGGGATTCCCTTGAGTCAGACTTTCAGAAACATGGCCTTTCGGTCATGGCAAAGCCCAGGAGAATAATGAGTGATGCACCCAGCCCAGTGGGCCATCTTGCATGGTCTTGTTGTCCTGCTGGGCCTTCCCATGCTGCCCCCTCCCCAGCTCGTTGAAGGCAAAAGCCTCTTATCTTCCTCATCTCTGAAGGCAGTGGCAGCCTGCTACATAAGGGGCTGTAATAATGGATCCTCAGTGCTGGTTCAGAGGCCCTCTCTAGACCCGCAGCTGCGGAGGACAGAGGTAGAGAGGAGATGTGATCTCAGAGGCCCCAGATCACTTGGAATTGGGAGCAGTGTGGCTCCCCAGGCCCAGTGGTGACATTTCGTTGATATCAGAGTCCCCCGAGCTGCAGAGCACCCCCACACGCTGGTTCCTGCTGCTCACCTGTCCCCGGCCACCCCATCTTGGAGGACTGGGGCTGGGTGGAGCGCAGGCCTGCTGAGAAATCTAGCTGAGCGATCTGACAGTTACAGGGTTTCATCCTGAAATGACTTTGAGTGAAAACCGAAAGTAAAACTCAAAGCCACCCACTTCCCCGGCTTTCTTCCCTCCGATGGGGCTGAGTTCAGCTAAGCCACTCCTGGCTTTGAGGCCTCACTCCGGCCTTGCCCTGCCCAGCCCAAATCCTGAACCCACAACCGTTGTGCTCAGCCCGCACCTGCACACAGCCCAGGACTGTCCGCGCTGGTCCCACCACCAACCCCAGGGAGGGTGGAGGAGACACACCCTTCAAGCGAGCTGCCACCCAGCCTTATCAGCCTGCACTCTGTTTTCTTTCTTTTTTCTTTTTTTTTTCTTTTTTGTTGGTATTGGGGATTGAACCCAGGGGCGTTCTACCTCTGAAGCACAACCCCAGTCCTATTTTATTTTTTATTTTGAAACATGGTCTCTTTAAGTTGCTGACGCTGGCCTCTAACCTACAACCCTCCTGTCTCAGCCTCCCAAGTACTAGAATTACAGGGGTGTGCCACCACACCCAGCTCTGAACTCCTTCTTCTATGTGGATTGTACTTACTAAATAAGAATCGATTCTTCAATTTTGAAAATTTGTCCAAGACATACAATGGCCAAAACTTCTGAGTGCATATTACACTGTTACAATGCTGAGTTGGTACTATTCAAGTCAAAAACATAAATATATATATTTATGTTTACATACATACATACATACATACATACTTGGGATGCCTGCCATGGTGGTACACACCTGTAATCCCAGTACTTGGGAGGCTGAGTCAAAAGGATCACAAGTTGAGACCAGCCTCAGCAACTTAGTGAGACCCTGTTTCAAAATAAAAAATAAGGCCGGGCATGGTGGCGCACGCTTGTAATCCCAGTACTTTGAGAGGCGGAGACCAGAGGATCCGGGTTCGCGGCCAGCCTCAGCGCGCTCTCTCTCTCTCTCTCTCTCTCTCTCTTTCTCTCTCTCTCTCTCTCTCTCTCTCCCTGTCTCTCTCTCTTTCTACTTAGTGAGGCCCTCCGCAACTTCATGAGACCCGGTTTCAAAATAAAGTATAAAAAATAGGGCCGGGGGTGTAGTGCGG
>PVJS01023247.1:0-29789 GCA_004027185.1 Glis glis | reverse complement strand
AGGCGTTTGGCGCTTTTTACTTTCCTCTGTTTTGTCTTCTGGCTCTGATTTCGTCGCGTTTCAAACTTTTCGTTGTTTATTTCAAGTTTGTGTTGCTTTTCATCTGTGGAGAGGTTGCTTTCACAGCGAATGAGGTGTGCGTCTCAGAGAGATCATAGCGTGGTGTTTCCCTTGGACGCCATCTTGAATCCCGGACTCCAAATTTCTTATATTTTATGTTTATTTAAAAATTCTTAATATACTTTTATTGGTACATTGCAAATAAACATTATAATAAGGTTCAGAGATAGAAACACACATGCACACAGCACCTGGTGTGTCCCCCCCCCAGATCCCACCCATCTCTCTCCATCTCTCCAAATGTATTATTGACATTGGTATTGGTAACTTCATATATGTACTTAGTATTATTTGAACTGTTTCAATCAAGTCTCCCCCCTCCCCTCCCTATAAATCTCCTTCCATTATTCTACAGGTATCCCTCATTTTTTGAAGTCCCTTTTGTTTTCCCATTTCTCTTTTGCTTCCACATGTGAGAGAAAACATATGACCCTTCATTTTCTGAGACTGGTAATTTCACTTAGCATAATATTCTCTAATTCCATCCATTTTCCCGAAAATGACATAATTGTGTTCTTCTTTATGGCTGAGTAAAATTCCATTCTGTGTTTATATACCACAGTTCCATAATCCATGCATCTGTGGATGGAAAACTTGTCTAATTCCATAATTCGGCTACTGTGAATTGTGCCACTATAACCATAGATATGCATGTATCTCTATACTATTGTGACTTCTGTTCCTTTGGAAAGATACTAAGGAGTGGTATAGCTGAGTCATATGATGGTTCCATTCCCACTCTTTTGAGCAACCTCCACACTGATCTTCATAGTGGCTATACCAATTTGCAATCCCACCAACAATGTGTAAGGGTTCCTATTTCCCCACATTCTTTCCAGCATTTATTATAATTTGTATTCCTGATGATTGCCATTTTTAACTGAAGTTAGAATCTCAGGGTCATTTTGATTTGCATTTCCCTGATTGCTAATGATGCTTAACATTTTTTCATATATTTATTGACTGTTTGTATTTTTTTTGAGAAGTGTTTATTCAGATTCATGCCCATTTTTTTGATTGGGTTATTTGTTTTTTAGTGTTAAGTATTTTAAGCTCTTTGTATATTCTAGATATTAGTCCTAGGAGTAGCTGGCAAAGATTTTCTCCCAATGTGTAGTCTCTCTTTTCAGACACTTGATTGTGTCCTTTGCTTCACAGAAACATTTTAATTTAATGCCATCTCATTTGCTGATTCTTGTATTTATTTACTGTGCTTTGGAGTTCATACTGAGGAGGTCTCTATCAGTGCTTATATGTTGGCGAGTTGGTCTAATGTCCTCTTCTAGTGATTGCAAAATCTCTGGTCTAATTTCTATATCTTTGATTCATCTTGAATTGACTTTTATGGTAAAGAGGGGATTCTAATTCCATTTTTTTATATGGATAACCAGTTTTCCTAGCACCATTAGTTGAAAAGGCTGTCTTTTCTCTAGTATATATTTTTGGCACCTTTGTGAAAAATCAGCTGGGTATAAGTGTGAGGATTCATTTCTGTATCTTAAATTCTATTTCATTGGTCTATGTGTATGTTTTAGTGCCAGTGCCATGCTCTTTTTATTACTATAGCTCTGTAGTATAGTTTGATATCAGGTATTGTGATACTTCCAGCATTGACTTTATTGCTCAGAATTGCTTTGGCTATTTTGGGTCTTTTTTTCCCCAAATGAATTTTCAATCTATTTTTTCTAGCTCTGTGAAGAATGGCATTGGTATTTTAATAGGGATCACATTGGATCTATAGATCAATTTTGGTAGTATGGTCATTTTGATAATATTTGATTTATTGAGAATCTTATTTGTCAGACTGATAAGGCAAAGTCATAATTAAGGTGAACAAAAGGGTTGGGAGAATAAATAGAGTAAAATGCTTACAAAGAAAGTTGTGTAAAAGCAATCAGTTTTTGTTTTGTTTTCTAAATGGGAACCTGGTTGTCCTAACATGTTTGTCATATCCATCTTTTTTTACACAAAGTTGCAATGCCACTTTTAACCTATACAGAACTTCCAAATGTGCTTACGTTTACTTTTAGTTGTTTGTGCTATCAACAATATATCCTCCTGCTTAACACTATACTGATTTACGTGTTATAGCTGTTAAATATATTTTAATATCTGAGGGGGTATTATTCTAATATTTTTCAGTGCATTTTCAAGTAAATTCACAGCTTTTCATGCCTGTTATTCTGGAATCTGTTATTTATTTTTCCAAAACAAAATGAATTTGGTTGGTATTTCAAAATTGGAATCATTTTATATTTATAGTTTCATTTCAGAATAATTGTTTTTATGAGAGTTACTAAGAATATGTATATATCCCTCTGATTTCATTTTATCTTTCAGTAGTTTTAATGTTTACTACGTAAAGAATATACATATATGTCTTTTGAGGATTCTGTTGTCCATTCGATTGCTTTTTTAGCTTTCTTATTTAGACAGTCTCCCAAGTCCCTCCTTCTTCAGTTTCATTGTGATTTTGCTTCATAAGTTCTATAGTTTGTAGCTATGTCTTGAAACTCTTATTTTTAAGTGGATCCTTATTTAAATATATTCACAGGATTCCAATTTGGCAGCTGCAGTATCCCCTAGAACTCACCATATCTTGAGCATCCAATCATCTTTTGTACTTTCCTTTATATTTTCTTAAGTTGTTGTCTATAAAGACCAATATCTACACTGACTGTAAATTTTCACTATTTATTTTTTCATTCTTTTTTACATAATTTTTCCTCTTAACTATGAAAGTCATACTAGTATCAAGTGTCATAATGATCTCATAGTCATCAGTTCCCATGCATATTTTTATGTATTCATATTCTTTGTCCCACTCCTCATGAGTGCATACTATTTATTGCCTCTATTTTCTTGAAAGCTTTACCTTAGACTTAGTGTCACTGAGTTTGTCTGAAGCTTGTTTCCCTTCCACATCTTATTTCTAGTAACATGTATTTGTACTATGTGTACCCTTTCTATACTTTGGAATGTCATATGCCCTTATGAGTTCTTTATGAATGTTTTAATTTAAGAATAAACCTCTCAAGTTTATGTCTGTACTACTGACTTCTTCACACATTCTAGTTACTTTCTCTTGTTTACCACTTTTATGGTAAACCATTCATCAACGATACATGCTCTGCTTTCAGTTACGGAATTGGAGCTAGGACATAGCTACTTAGTCAATTCCCTTAGATTTTCACCTTCATCTTGCATTTATGTCTAGCTATATAACTGGTTCTTATTAATGGATCAGAAGCAGAACTGTTATATAAATAACACTTCTTATTCAACATGTTTTACAGTTGGGTATGCCTTCTCCAGTCTTTCTCCTCCTACCTGCTAACTGTATATGAGGCCCAATGAAAGGAAGCCATGTTGAAGATGGTAGAGGCTTCTCACCAAAGTTCCTAAATTACTGTGCAGCAGACTCCATTCCTCCACGACACACTTACTATACTTACATGAATAAGAAATAAGCATTTGTTATGTTAAGCCACATACATGCTAAGATTTTTGTTATAGCAGCTAGTATTATCTTATACAAATGCCTTTGAACATTTCCATTTAACGATCTCTTAGAAACTTCAAACTCATGCCCAATATATATTTTGTATCTATGACTAGACCTGATCTCTTTCCTTTTTTCTCTTCTTATTAATGAATACAATATACTTCTAGTCACCCAGATTAAAAGGAATCAGTCATTTAAACATATTCCTTATTTCCCTACTTTAGTTGCTTTCCATTTCCTAGTAAACTTCCCTATATAGATTGTTTATCTCTCCATTTTCATAGCATCTACCTTGTTTCAGGCCCTTATTATCTCTTAATTGGACAATGATCATGACTTTTTTTCCAAAATCTCTATTTCATTTAATTTCACTTATTTGTAATCTTCCCATGAAGCTGATTAGTATTCCAAAATTGGTTCTCGTATGCCATCCAGTTTAACTCAAACTTTATGTAATGAAATTGAAATTCTTTATTTATAACCTGCCCTTCAGCTTCATTTTGATGTCTTGTTTCACATGGTTCCTCATATGGAATAATATATTTTATAAACAGACATATAATCAGCTCCTTTACATACTCTTTATGCTTTATTTTCTTACCTGCCTCCTTTGTTCTGTTTACATGGGATATCCTGCACAACTGTCTCAGAATATCTGAATTCTACCTACATTCAAGGTCTCGCTCAAATATTTCTTCAACAAAGCTTCTCTGATCCCCTTCTTTAATAATAATTCCTCCAATGAAGTGTCATCAGATAGAGTGTCATTTGTGACACATTGCTTTTCATACAGCAATTCATATGCATCTTTTTTTTTTACCAGAGGAAAAGCTTTGCGATGACATTCTTTCAAAAACCTATTACTAATAGAATTTTACCTGAAACAAAATTGCACATAGAAATATATGTATCAAAGCCGGGCGTGGTGGCGCACGCTTGTAATCCCAGTACTTTGGGAGGCGGAGACCGGAGGATCCGGGTTCGCGGCCAACCTCAGCGCGCACAATCTCTCTCTCTCCTCTCTCCTCTCTCTCTCTCTCTCTCTCTCTCTCTCTACTTAGTGAGGCCCTCCGCAACTTCGTGAGACCCGAATAAAGCATAAAATAAATAAAGCATAAAAAATAAATAAATAAAATAAAGCATAAAATAAATAAAAAAAATAAAGCATAAAAAAAAATAGGGCCGGGGGTGTAGCGCAGAGGTAGAATGCCCCTGCGTTCAATCCCTGGTACCGCAAAAAAAAAAAAAAAGAAATATATATATCAACATTTTTTTTTGCAAGAGAGTAAATGTGGGTGAAAGCTAACAGAAAATAGACCTCCAAGGGGTTTGAAAATATATTATTCTATGACAACAAATGTTTGCTATGAAATGAGAGATATTATTGCTTCATAATGTTCAACTAAACTGAATTACGATTTTTGACACACTTTAAAACAACATGGGTCTTGGCAATATGACACACACCATGAAAAATAAATGCATTCTCTTCAGAGGATAAAGAGTGATGATGAAATGAGATATTGATGTTCCCCAAGGAATGTTGTATCCATGTTAATATGTAAAAAGATAGTAATCTGAAGCACATGCTAAGCATGTTGCCATTATTTTCATAGTTTAAGCTATCATTTGAGAAAGGAATAATAGCTAATAGGAGAATAGGAATAATAGGAATTCTTCCTTATTATATATGTGTGTATATATATATATATATATACATACATATATATTATATAAGGGTATTGAAAAGTGTTAAGAAGCATGAACATACCTATACACAAATCTTTTATTTTATATGCAGGGTAATAATCATAGCTCTCTGTTACCAACATGTACAAGACTTTTCCCAGTAATTGCCTTTTTACTTGGTATCTCATGTCTACAATCCACTCCATCTCTACCTGGAGATACTTTGAGTTACATGTATCTTTGGAAACTATGTAGTATTACTCTGTGTATGTGTATGTTCATATATTTTAGTTTACATAAATCATATTCAGTTATTATTCTATAGGTTTTCTATTCAACACTATTTTTCTTATGTTTTTGTTAAATTTACTTTCTATGCACCTAATTTATTCTCTCTCCTGTTAACTAGATTCCATATTATGCATATATCACACTTTATCATCTTATTGCCTGTAACTGACACCTAGTATTACCAGGTTTTGTAGCTTGTATACACATATGATTTCACAAGTATCTCCTGACTTCTTTGCAGTATTGCTGAATCCATTTACAGTCCTGCTAGCAAAACTTAGCAGTTTAATTTCACCATAGTACTTTTTAACATTTGGTGATCTAACTTTATGGTTTTTCTCAGCTTGAAAACTTGTAATTTGAACTTTGTCTTGCTTTAGTGAAAATGAGCCTGTTTTTTATATATGCAGCTTTTGTCTACTCTTTCTATTGGACTTCCTGTTTGTCTTGATTTTAGGAGTTTTTGTATATTCTAGATTATCACTTGGTTAGTTTTGAACATTGCAGATATCCCTCCCAGCCTTTAATCTTTCTTTAACTTTTGCTTATAGTATTCTTCCTTGAACAGAAATTCTTCTTTATATTTTGTCAAGTTTATTTTTTTTTGCTTTATATTTTTCTAAATCAAATTTAATAGGGTATAATTTATAGTAAAAAGTAACAATGTTAAGGTATAGTGATGAGTTTCGACAAATGCATACTTCTGTGTACTCACTACCACAAACAAGATATAGAAAATGTCTCTCCCCACACAAAATTTCTTTGTGACCTTTTACAGTGGATTTCTGCCTTTAATCCCTAGCTCCAGGCAACCAGTGTTCTGCTTTCTGTCATGAAGGATTATTTTTACTTCTAGAGTATCATATAAATGGAATCATGCAGTGTGTACATTTCGTTTTTGGCTTCATTTACTCAGTAAATTAAAGGCAAATTAAAAGAAGAAAATGTATATACAGATAAATATTCAAACATATATCACATAGATTGCCATTTCTGATGCTCTTCATTGCTTCCTATTTATTCAAGTTTCTATTTGATGTAATTTCTTTCTAGTCCTCCAGACTTCTTTAACATTTTTTTTACTTCTAGGAGTAGTAGTATTTTATGTTTTTCCAAGTAATTTTATTGGTACATTGTAGTTATACATAATAGTGAGATTTAATATGATACAAATACACATGCACATACTATGTTTTTCCCCTTGTAACCCACTACACTCCACCTTCCTCTCTCCCTATACATGTTAGTGAGATTGGTAGTGATGCCTTCACATATGAACATAACCTTATTTCAGCTGTTCCTTTCTCAATTTTTGTTTTTCCCCTCCCTATCTTCCTTCCCCAATCCCCTTTCACTTTCTACTTGTTCCTGTCCTGATCTGACTTAAGTCCCTTTTGTTTGTTATTTTCATTCTAGCTTCCACATATGAGAGAAAACATATGAACCTTCACTTTCTGAGGTTGGATGATTTCACTTAGCATACTATTCTCTAGTTCCATCCATTTTCCTGAAAAATTACATAATTTTGTCATTCTTTATGGCTGAGTAAAATTTCATTGTGTGTATATACCACATTTTCGTTATCCATTCATCTTATTGATGTACACCTAAGTTTGTTCCATAATTTGGCTATTGTGAATTGTGTTGCTATAAAATTGATATGCATGTTTCATTATAGTTTTCTAACTTTAATTTTTTTGGAAAGTACTGAGGAGTGATGGCCGGGTCATACAGTGGTTTTATTCCTCATCCTTTGAGGATCCTCCGTACTGATCTCCGTAGTTGTTATACTAATATACAATCACATCAACAGTGTGTAAAAGTTCCTATCTTCTCACCTTCTTGCCAACATGACGATTGCTGTTCTAATTGTAGTTAGATGGAATCTGACTGTAGCTTTAATTTGCATTTCCCTAATTACTAATGATGTTGAACATTTTTAAAAATAATTTTGGCCATTTGTTTTTGTACTTTTGAGAAGTGTATATTCAGTTCAATAGCCCTCTTTCAAAAATTGGGTTGTTTTTTGGTGTTAAGTTTTTTGTTTGCTATATATTCTGGATATTAGTCCTCTATTAGAGGAGTAGCTGACAGAGATTTTCTCCCAATCTGTAGGCTGTTTTCTCAGACACTTGATTGTATACTTTGGTATACAGAAGCTTTTTAAGTTGATGCTATCCTATTTATTGCTTCTTAGTTTTATTTCCTGAGCTTTAGGGGTCTTGTTGAGGAAATCTGCACCAGTGCCTATATGTTGGGGACTTGTCCTGTGTTTTCTTCTAGTAATTGCAAAGTTTCTTGTTTAATTTCTAGGACTTTGATCCATCTCAGTCTTACTTTTTTTTCCAGGGTGAGAGATAGGGATTTAATTTCCTTCTGCATATGGATTCCCAGCACCAGTTTTCCCAGCACCATTTGTTGAAAAGGCTATCTTTTCTCCAGTGTGTGTTTTTAGCTATGTTGTAAAAAATCATCTGGCTATAAGTGTGAGAACTTCTCTCTGTATCTTCCATTCTGTTCTCTTGGTCTATGTTTCTCTTTTTGTGCCAATTCCATGCTGTTTTTGGTGCTATCACTCTGTAATATAATTTAAAATCAGGTACTGTGATGCCTCCCGCATGGTTCTTATTTCTCAAAATTGTTTTGGCTATGCTGGGGCTTTTGTTCTTCTATATAAATTTTAGGACTTTTTTTTCTAGCCCTGTGAAGAATGATAGTATTATTTCGATAGGGATTGCATTGTTGCAGGGATTGGCACCTGATATTTCTACTAATATTTTTTTCAGTCTTCTCCTGTCTACATTTTCTTCTTTCTTCTTCTCCCTCTTCCTTTTCTTCTTGTCTCCTTCCTCTTCCTCTTCTTGGTCCTCTTTTCCCTCTCTTTTGTAGCCTGCCAGGCATCTTAACTGAGCCTGAAATTTATTGATTAGATAAGGGTTTTATGTTCACAATTTATATATAAGCTTGCAGCATTTTTTTCTTTTGATATTTAGCTTTATTATAGGTTCATTGGGGTTAATTGAATTTCATACTTATTGAGGTTCCATCAGGATATAATCCCATTGTGAATCAAGGAACATTCCTATTCAGATTCTGGTGCTTACGCAGTCTGTTACTTTTTGCTTCATCTATTGACATTTATTTTTTTACTTTATTCCTTTTTTTCTTGCTTTGCACTGAGGGTTTTTCAAATATAAAACCAACCTCTGATTCTTAGGTAATAGCCAATCATATATAACTCATTTTCCTTTTTATATATATTTGGTTTTGATTGGCTAATATACTTTTTAAAACTTTAGTGTTGATGGTTATGTAGTTTTCTTCTCTAATATCTTAGTCTGGTTTTAGTTTTAGTATGTTAGACCCCCAAAATGAGTTGTATTGTATTCTCTCCTCTCTTTATAAAATAGTTTTTATAGGATTAGTATTATTTCTTTCTTGCATGTTTGATACAATTATCAGTAAAGTAATCTAGGCTTCCTGTATTCTTTGTGGGTAGTGTGTTAGTTACAAATGCAGTTCATCTAGTAGATTCCAGACCATTTAGTTTTATTATTTCTTCTTGGATAAGTATTTATTCTTTTAACATCATAGGCTTTATAGTGCTATCCCTCCTTTATTTCTGTTTTTAGTAGTTTGCGTCTTATATTTTCTTGAGTAATTAGCTGATTTTCACAATTTTATTGATGTTTGTAATTAATAAAATTTTGACTTCATGTATTTTTCTCCTATTCCCTATTGCATATATTTTTACACTTACTTTAGTTATTTCTAAACATCTAATTAACTTTGGGCATTTAAAAAATGTCTTTTATGGTAAAATTTATGTCACTTATTTGTAATTTGTTTATGTATGTGTTGCTGGGGGTTGAACTCAGACCTTGTACATACTAGGGTAGGCAGCTGCTCTACTACTAAGCTACATGATTTTATAACTATCGAACTGTAAATTTTGCCCTAAGCAACTGCTTTAGGTCTGTCCAGAAATTTTTAATAAGCTATTCTTTAACTTGTGCTATTTCTAAACCTAGTATCATGTTACTGATTTTTCAAATATAGTTTTGAATTTTTAAATTAATTGTGTTATGGTCATAGAAAATAACCTTCATAATGTGAGTCTTTTAAATTTATTGTGTCTAGTTTTATGGTTCAGAATATCATCTATTTTGGTGAATATTTAGGTGGGGTGATCTATTTATATAAATTGGTTAATAGAGTTGTTCAGGTCTTTCATATCCTTAGTGATTTTCTGTTTATTTGATCTAACACTTAATAAGAAAGAAATGTTGAATGTTCCAACACAAATTGTTGGTGTTTTCTATTTCTATTTTAATTTCTGTCCATTTTACTTTGGACTCTTTTATTTCCTCTGTCCTAGCCCTACTATCATTTGTGTTTCCAGGAAGCCCTGATTCCTTTTATTGAGAATAGTATTTAGAAAGTAAGATCAGGATGGTAATTGAGTTCGTTGCTACTGGAGTGTCACCGTTTCTTGGGTTTCTCAGTGGACAGAGATTGGAAATATATGTTTGTTGACTAACCCAGTATATGCACATACTTTTATTTATGTATGTTTCTATCTGTGTATTTTAAAATAAGCATGAGTTCATACCAGTACTTTCAACTCTAATCAAGCAAGAGTTCATTCTACCCTTACCCCTTTGTTATTTTTATTTTCTTTCTCTAACAGTGACAAATCTATCTCCCATTATCATCAGTATCTTTTCCTATTTGATCTATGTGTAGACTAAGTTTAGAATTTCTAAACAAAAACCATGTGAGAAGCCAGTTTTACATTCAAGTACAGTGTTTACGTACAATTCTGTTTTAGCCTTAGAGTCAAATAAGAGACTCTTTTTCAGTTATTTGGGTCAGCTCATTTTTACCCCACTGCTTTTGCTCAGGTGAAACATTATATTACATTTGTAATCCAGTAAGATTCACTTGAGAGAATCTATGTTGTATCCTGGCATCTCCCAACAGCCTGATTGATTATGTAGCACATTGAAACTAACTATGATGTATAGTTGCAATGCACTAATAAAAGTGTAAAAAAATAAATATAAAATATGAATACAGTAAAGTTCACTCTTTATGGCATAAAATTTTTTTAAACATGTGCGTAGACTCAGGCATCTACCACCACAGTTCTATAGAGGAGTTTCACCAGCCTTAACTTTCCTTTTTGTATCCCCTATATGCTCAGTTTCTCCTCACTCCCCCCAAACCTGAAAATTGCTACTCTATATTCTGCTCTATAGTTTTGCTTTTTGTAGAATATAGTATAAACTTAATCATGAAATATAGAAAATTTCAGTTAGTTTTCTTTCCCTTGGCAAAGTGCGCATTGATGTAGGTATCAGTAGTTTATTTCTGAATAACGTTGTACTCAGATTCACCACCATTTGTTTATACATTCATCTTCTGAAAGACAGCTGGTTATTTTAAGTTTTAGGTAATAATAAATCAAGCTGTTACAGATATATCTGTTCAGGAGGATTTTGCAACTTTTATGATATTGACATTTGTGCCAGATGATTATTTGTTCCCTGTGGTGTGGGGGGTGCTGTCAACATATCTCTTCTAGGTCACTTAGTAGCATTTATGGTATTTCCCTGATACTGCCATTTTCCACCCTTATTCTCATTTTATTAAAGTTTTTTTGTTAGTGCATATTAGTTATACATAATATTGAGTTTCATTTTGGCATATTCACACATGTATATAACATAATTTGATTAATTTTACTCATTTGCAGATTTATCAAACAAAAATATCTTCAGACATTGCCATATGTCACCTGGGGAGTAAAATTTCCCTCAGTTATATAATATATAAACAAATATATTGCATGTTTTTGTCTGAATATAAATTTCAATTTACTTGAGTAAATTCATAGCAGTGAGATTGCTGAGTTATATGTAAATATTTGTTCAACTTTATAAGAATTTACCACAGTTTTCTAAAGTGGCTATATCATTTTGATTGCCACTATTAATGAGAGTTCCTATTTGTTCCTATCCTTACCAAATTTTAATTTATAACATTTATTAATTTGTTTTAGTTTTATCCATTTTAACAGGTATGTGATGATATCTCATTTTGGTTTACATTTGCATTTCTCTAATGCTTAAGGATGCATAAACTTAATCATGAAATATATAAAATTTTCAGTTAGTTTTCTCTAGAAATCTCTTTCTGTGCCTATTTGCCACTTTTATCTCCTTTGGTGACGTTATCTGCTACATTTAAAAGGAATTTAATTCTTTGCTTTGCTATTGTAAATCATTTTTCTTATCATCGAGTTTTAACAGGTTTTAATATATTCTGGATACAAGTTTTTTTATCAGATATATGATTTGCAATTTTTCCCAGTCTGTAGCTTGTGCTTTCTTTTCTTTTTTTTTTTTTTTTTGCCTGCCTCTTTTCCTTTTTTTCCTTTTTCCCTTCCATTCCCTTCCCCTCCTTTCCTTTCCCGTCCCTTCCCTTTAGTGATGCTGGGGATTTAACCCAGGGTGTTCTATCTCCAAGCTACACTCCCAGCCCATTTTATTTTTATTTTGAAACAGCATCTTGCTAAGTTGCTGACTCCTGTCTTGAACCTATCCTCCTGTTTCAGCCTCCAGAATACTGAGATTATTAGAGTATACCATCGCGCTGGGTTCATTTTCTTAAAAGTTTTCTTTTCCAGAGAAAATTCTTTAATAAAATTTCAGGCAATTATTTTAGTAAAATTTTAGTTTGTTTAAAGAGTAATATTTTTTAAAAAACCCAGTCAATTTTTCTATTTCTGTGCCAATTTGACATGACGCTGTAATACTGACTGTGACAGTGGTTAGGCAAACATTCATCTATGTATGTGAAGGAGAGAAAGATGCACAAATAGATACTTCTCCCCTACTCTATGCCCTGTAATTTTTACCTACCTGCACCCTCTCCTCTATTATCTTTTCCCTTCCTAAAGTTTTCTCATAGTTTTTATGTTATGTTCTGGGTTCTTTCACTTGAATTCGATCACTTTGAAGCAGAGGCCTTATTGATGTTGTGGAAGGGATCCAGTTCAGGTTAATAGTTTTTCCTCATGAAACAAGCTCCCATATTTTCTATTAAAATTAATCAAATTAATTGAATACTTAAAATTCATGAAGCACTTGCTAGTTTTTTGTCAATGTAAGACACATGTGACAAGAGTTTGATTTCTTAGGCTTAGTTTATACTATAATTAATCAGCAGAGACTCCTTAATATTCTATTTTATAATCTTGAATTTGACATTGATAATAAATGTTTGTGACAATAACTTAATTTATAAATTTGAATAACACTTCACAACATATACTGTTTAGACGTTTAAACTGTTTGATTCTCCTTCCTACAAATGTGGGAGAGGTGTTGTCATTCACATATTGAAGATTAGGAAATTTGATGCCCAAAGATATTAAGTGATTTGCTTAATGTAAGAAAGTAAATGGTAGAGTTCCACCACATTCTAAATCTGGTTCTTGTATTACTAAACACACTAAACATCAACACTTCTTTGTTTATTGTGTTGTGTACTAATTTATGTCAGTTCAAACATAGACCATAACTCATAGAGTCAAATATATTTAAGGTTAGTTTAGGATTCACTGTAGACTTCAGAGAATGTTGCTCCCAAACACAGTTCATGTTTACTTTTGGAAAAGTAATTTCAGTCAGAAGGAAGTATCTATGCTATCAAACAGTATTTTTCTTTGATGAGAGTAAGTGAATTCTTTGGTGCATATTTCATAGTGTCTCTCATGGCTTTCACCTCATGCTTTTTTATTGAATTTATATGATACCTTGTTAAAAATAATTGCTTGACAATGCATTTTTGGGTTGAATTGAGAGCAAAAAAACTTCAATTAATAAGATATGAAAATCAGAGGTGGTTTTTAAGGAATCAAGGTCAGCATAAGACAGTGAATCTAGCTTTATTATTCATACAATCCACTAGAATAACTTGTTAAAATCCAGATTCCCAGGCTTCAGCTGTAATAATTCTGATGGACTTTGTTTGATGGGCTATTAAATCTAAGTTTTTAAGACTTACTGTAGACTCTACTACTTTTTGAGATACATTAACTGCTGTACTATCTTAGCAGAAAGCAAGATATAAGGTTAGAATAGAGGGTTAGGTTACTTCGGTTTTATTTCTTGGCCTGTCAGCTCTGAAAAAGTGATGCAATGGCTGATTGGAATGAGACAGTGAATTGAAAGATATGAAATATGGCTGTGATCATCTTAATCTCTAGTCAGGACTACATCCTGATTCGCTGTCGAATACTCTGCCTTACTTTAGCATTGAACCATGGCTTGTAATTTTTATTTATCTCTTATATTGACTTGGCTACATCTCGACTGATGGCTTCCTTACAGTGAGGTGTTAATTTACTGCTTTACCTCCATCCCTTAGCACAGGTGCATAATGCACACCTGTGGAAAGAATGAATGAAGTGGCAGCACAAAAAGGGCTTTTGGTGAATGGAAGTGGATAGGGAAATTCTCCTAATCAAATTTTCCCTCATTTTATAAATATTTCTGTCAGAAGTGTTCATTTAATAATTCTCGATTATACGAGAAAATATATCACTTGCCAGACAAGATAGCAGGTTTTTTGTTTTAAGGCTTAAAGGACAAAATTTGAAGTGATTATTTGAAATGACTTTGAAAACATTTTATTCATTTATTCAGCCATGCATCCAAAAATAATTATGGAATACCTGTAATATATAAAGCATCAGGTTAAGTAATAGGTAGAAAGAATGTTCCCTTCATTCTTGAAACTCACAATATTGGGAAAAGAAGGACAACCAAATGAGTTATTGAAGCAAAGTGTGTGCTGTCTACAACACTGGCATGGCTGAAGTGGTTCTCTCTGTGTTTGTGGAGCACAAGACTGATGTGGTACATTTCATACAGGTGATTACTCATATGTGGTCCATGCGAAAGGGCACTCACCATAATAATGAGCATATTTCTGTGTACTTACTTGTTTTCCCATTACATTGAAAGATGCTTTAGCTCTAGGAGAAGACAGCTGCTATACTCATGCATTCTTTACAAAGTTCATTGCAATGCACTGGACAGTGGACCTCTAATAAAAGACATTGACAAACTGACCCTTTCCACCTTCTGCTGGATGTATAAAAGATTAATAAGACAGCATATTCAATAAAGGTCACTGGATGCATACAGGGACATTGAATAATTGAGAATTGATGTATAATTTTCTCTTTCCCCCGCTTATGTATCCGGCCAGTCTCAGCTTTCCTAAACAGTCCATCCTGGTGTGGATGTAAGTGTACTTACCCTTTGTGATGTGATGTGCACTGGGAGCCTCTGCATAGTATTTTGGGAAGAAGAAATCTCCCTTTTGCAGTGTTGAATGTTTCTGAAATTTAAATTTCTAATCAGTTCCTTTTCTATGTTCTGCTAAAAAATGTGTAGGTTCAAAGATTTATTCAAACATCTCATATACAAAGCAAGTTCAGAAGCCGGGGGAAATATATTTGAAGAGGGTCTCAGAAGGATGACCCTCTAACTCAGTAACAAAACTCTAATCTACTGAGATGATTACAAGTCAGGCCTTCTTGCAGCTGCCCCTGTTTGAGGCTTTATTCCCATCTTTTGGTTCTTTAAGTTTCATTGAGCCTAACTCTACAGCCAGACTGTAAGCTTCTTCTGGCTATATTTGCTGTAACTTTATCATGTTTCCTCAAGAGGGAAAAGTATTTGAGAAAGTTGTATTCACTCTGTGACCTAGGATTATGCCTTGATTATATAATTATTCAGGTGTAGAGCCTATAGTTAGATAACTGATTCGAGTTGCCCAACTAAGCAATGTCAGAAATTACAAAAAAAGGTCCAGTGAAAATGCGAATGTTCAGACCACTCTTGTGTTCATTCAGGATGTTACAGTGGAGGAGTCATAGATGTGGAAGACTGATGGACTGAAATGTCAACCCTGGTGTGGCTGTTGACCTCATATCTACACATAAGTTTCCAAACCCCAACTTCCTCATCAGTAGAAAGGGAATAATGATTTTACCTATATCACAAATTATTGTTGTAATGGAATATAGCAATTTATGCAGTTCCCTTAGCAGAGTGCCTGGTTATGGGTAAATATTTAGTAAGTGTTACATTCTTCAAATGAGACAGTAGCATCATTAAGCACTTAATTTGCATAGCTGAAGTTTAAAATTCACTTACCCTCAGTTCTGACTCTATCCCTTTTCCTTTTCTCTGTCTCTTTCTTTTCTATTCCCCACTCTGTAACATGAGCAAATGCCTAAAAGCACTAAGCTAATATTGAATCACTCTTTCACTTTATATACTAAATCTAAATGGCAAAGCGAAGCAAAATACTGAGTGTGCCCCCATTTAAAAATTGTTTTCTAGCCACATGAGGCAGCACATGCCTTTAATCTCAGTACTTGGGAGGCTGAGACAGAAGGATCACAGGTTTGAGACCAGCCTCAGCAACTTCATGAGGCTCTCTGCAACTTAGAAAGTCCCTGTTTCAAATAAAATAAAATAATAAAATAGGGCTGGGGGTGTAGCTCAGAGGTAGAATACTTCTGGGTTCAATCCTCAGTACCACACAAAAGAAAGTTTTTTTTCTGTGGCATACTCTCACAAATAATCTATGAGTCCTTCAAAGTAGTATCTCAATTAATAAACAGTGGCAGTACAGCCACTACTTAATACCTCAATTTATCTTACAAAGATCTAAATTTAGTCCACACACAGCCCAGGTTGCACTGAAAACTAATTAGTGAGATATGTAATTTTCACTGTTAGGTAAATCCTATAATCCCTTTATTATTTATAAGGAGATTGTTTTCCTACTGGTGGAAAACCATCATAATCCAAAACAGGATAAATTTTGAAATTAAATAATTTCTGAAATTAACATTTTCAGCACTTAATTGAGCTCCTGCTGTGGAAAAGATATTTTGCTAGTAATTGCAGGGATTAAAAAGATCTGGGCATGAACTGTAATTTTAAGATGAATACAATATATTAACAGGTAACTCTTAAAATTATAGTACAGAGCTGGTCATGGTAGCAAACACCAGTAATCCTAGTACTTGAGAGGCTGAGACAGGAGGATTCCAGGTTTGAGGCCAGCCTCAGCAACTTAGTGAGATCGTCTTTCAAAATAAAAAATAAATAGGGCTGGGGATGTAGCTAGGAGGTGGAATGTCCCTGGGTACAGCCTCAAGTACTATCTCTATCTATCTATCTATCTATCTATCATCTATCTATCTATCCTCTATCCTCGATCCTCTATCACCCATCTATCTATCTATCCATCATCTATTTATCTATATCTATCTATCATCTGTAATCTATCTAATTATACTGTACTACACTATACTATATTATAGAATAGATTCTTTTGTGTGTGTGTGGGTGGGGGGATACTGAGAATTGAACCCAAGGGCATTCTACCTCTGAGCTACACCCCCAGCCCTTTTTATGTTTTAATTTGAAACATGGTCTGGCTAGGATGCTGAGAGCCTTGCTAAGTTGCTGAGATTGACCATGAACCCTGCGATCCTTCAGTCTTTGCCTTCCAAGTACTGGGATTGCAGGCATGTGCCACCACTCCCAGCAGAATAGATTCTTTTTTAAGAGTTTTTCATAAAGTACCATGAGAATTCAGAGACCAGGATTACTTCAGTTTAGGTTTAAATAAGGGTGAGATTTGAAACATGGTGGCATTTTAGTGACCATTAGAGTGCAAACAACAAAGAAAGGGGCATTAAAAAAAAGAAAAGGCATTTCAGACACAGGACAGCCTAAGCAAAGAAATGGAGTCCAGAATGTGTGGAGTATGCACTGAATCATGAAATTCAATATGCATGAGATTTAAAGGAAGAATATGAATTGAGGTTTGACTATATTATTAAGGGCATTTAATACCAAGCTACACTTTTTCATTCATATGCATTTAGAATTTCAAGAATTTTATGGGATATTATAAGATGTAATTTAAGTGTTATACTCAGTATACATTCATATGTATTTTTTTATTCAGTGGATTGACTAAGGATGGTTGACATTAGTGGAGGTTAGTCATGTTCAACGACATATTATCTCAGACTTTTTACTCACATAAAAATAATCAAATAATCTGAGTCAGTTTATGTCCATCCATGAAAGAAGAGGAACGTTTTAATGATACTCTTGTGGTTTGACAATTTTTACAAGTATTTCTTTTATACCTTTCCAAAACAGAAATGTAAATTTAAATATTATTACTAGTGATACAAAACGTTATCTGCTAAGACAATCTGCATTACAAACATTTTAGAGGTTAAAGCTTACTTTCATGGGACATTGCAACATTTTCTGTAGCCTTGATAGCATAAGAGTCCTTTGTTCAAATAACACTTACAAGGACAGTTTCAATAATAGAAAATAAAAGGATTATACATTTCCGCCATCCTGGAAAAGAGTATTATTGATACTGTTTTATAAGTTCCTAATGCACCACATCATCAAAATTGAATCTGCATTTCTGCACATGTAGGGGAAGAGAGAATATATTCCCCTTTTTAATTTATTGAATGTCTTATAATTTTATTGGTGCATTGTAATTATACAACAGTGAGATTCAAAGTGATATTTATGCACACATCACTTGGTGTATTTTCTTCTAGATGCCATCCCACTCCCAGCGTCTGTCTCCCTGTACATGTCAGTGAGAATGGTAGTGACACTTTCATACATGAATATAACATTGTTCGATCTGTTTCCTTCCTCTAGCCTCCTTTTTTACCTGTCCTTTTATGCCTATCCCCTTCTACTATTCTACCAGACTTTCTCATCTTTTATTAGAAGTTCCTCTTTTCTATTTTCTCTCTACCTTCTACATATGAGAAAAAACATATCACCCTTGAGTTTCTGAGACTGGCTGATCTCACTTAGCATAATGTTCTAAAGTTCCATCCATTTTCCTACATATTACCTAATTTTGTTCTTTATGGTCAGGTAAAATTCCACTGTGTGTATATCACATTTTCTTTATCTATTCATCTGTTGATGGACATCTAGGTTTATTCCATAATTTGGCTATTGTGAATCGTGCTGCTATAATCATGGGTATGCAAGTATTGCTATAATACTCTAATTCTTCTGGAAAGATACTGAAGAGTATATCTTGTGGTATATCTGGGTCATATGGTGATTCCATTTCTATTCTTTTGAGAAACCTTCATATTGATCTCCATAGTGGTTGTTATTGATTTAGACTCCCACCAACAGTGTATAAGAGTTGCTAATTCCCCACATCCTCACCAGCATTTATTGTTGTTTGTGTATATAATGACTGCCATTTCAACAGGAGTTAGATAGAATCAGTGTGGTTTTGATTTGCATCTCCCTGATTGCTAATGATGTTGAACATTTTTCATATATTTGTTGTCCATTAGTATTTCTTCTTTTGAGAAGTTTCTTTTCAGCTCAATTGCCCATTTTTATTGGGTTATTTGATTTTTCGGTGTTAAGTTTTTTGAGTTCTTTTTATGTTCTAGATATTAGTCCTCTGTCAAAGGAATAGCTGTCAAAGATTTTCTCACAATCTGTAGTCTCTCTCTTCAGACTCTCGACTGGTTAAAATTTCCCCAGTAAGACCCCCAATGCACAGGAAATAAAAAAGCACAAGAATCAATAAATGGGATGGCATCAAATTAAAAAGCTCTTCTCAGCAAAGAGATTACATTTACTAGCAGTTAGGGTATTATTTCCAAGGTTAAGTCCTAGAATTACATGGGAAAGGCAGATCCACATGGAATATAAAAATGGGAAAGACTATATTAAATTATTAACAAGTAGGATTAATTATCACATTGTAGACCATATTAATGAGTATGACTATATCATGAATTCTAAGTAGAGCCAATTCAATATATGAATCAGTAGTTTGCACTCAGAACATGATTATATCTAGGAAGTATATCCTTAAAGAGATATATTATTGATCACTTTTCTCTGGTGTGTATAGTAGCATAGACTAATAATCTAGATAGGAAAGCAGAAGATTAAATCATTTTGTACAAAGCAACTTCTCCAGTGAATACAGAAAACAAAATGGAAGTTTAGTTTTGAAATCTGCAACTGCTACAAATTTGGTATTCATTGACAAACCAAGAGTGGAAAATAAGTGTTTTTTAATTGTCATATGACTAGAGAGGTATTACAAATTGATTTCAGAATTCAGATTCAGCTAACTATGTTATTATAGAGATCAGACCACCTGTTACCTACCAAAATCCTTTTTTATTATTCATCTTTCTGGGTAGACATTTGCCAGACTTTCTTGTAATAAGCATGGTTATGTAATTGAGTACCACCAAATAGAATGTGAGTGAAAATGATGCATACCACTATGTGCCTGACCATGAAATAAAACTTCTCATTCATGTGCCTCTATACTGCTCCATTCGGAGCCTGGAACTGAGATTTCATTTTGCATCAGGGAGGTTAGTCCCACTATTCACTTGCCTAATGCTTTTGAAAGAGCAATAAATGATTTTCTGATGTATTTGGCTCATAATATATTTTAATGTATGTTTGTTATATTTATTAGCCTGCCATAAATAATATAAATATTTATTACGAAAATTATATAGAATAGTATTGTTATTCAATACTGGAAATGAGGGAATTATACAGCTTAGGTCCTTATTTACTTAAAACAAAACAGTGTGTCAATAAGATGGCCGTCTAAAAGCTCCTAGCTGTCTTCTCACCCACAAAAAAACCCAAAACAATTAAAAAACAACTATACTTTAAACAAAATGACTAGAGAGCACCGAGAAGGGCAAAGAAAAAAAAATAGCATAAATCCTGTAGAGCTCTTGCTCTGCCAAGAATTAAGAAAAGGAAGGACAATGAAAAAGACCTGGACTTCAGATGATCAAATTATAAGGATATTCAAGGTCCCATCTAATAAAAGGTTTGTATCATTCCATCTTTTTAGATATTTAGAGCTTACTCAAGGATGTGTAAGGGTTTCCTTTATTTTGTTAATTTTAAAGGAAGCAGAAAGTAGTAACAGTATATCTGCTATCACATTGAGCTATGAAAATCCATAAATTGAATAAAAATCCACAAACTATTGATGGAAAGGGGGCATTATGTGAAACTAAATGAAGGCCATAACAGCAAAAGAAGAGGAATACAGAAATGACATTGACTAATCTCAACATCATGTTTTCTAGGTCCATCCATTTTCCTGTAAATTACATAATTTTGTGTTTCTTTATTGCTGAGTAGAATTCCATTGTGCATATATCACATAGTTTTGTGATCCATTCATCTGTTGATGTACACCTAGGTTGGTTCCATAATTTGGGTATTGTGAATTGTACTGCAATAAACATGGATATGCATGCATCATTATAATATTCTGATTTCAGTCCTTTTGGAAATATACCCAGGAATTGTATAGCTGGGTCATATGGTGGATCCATTCCCAGTTTTATGAGAAATCTCCACACTTATTTCCACAGCGTCCACAGAAAGTGAAAGGTCATATGTTTTCTTTCATATGTGGAAGTTAGGGAGTAATTGGAATATAAGAGGGACCTTAGATAATGGAGGATAAGCCCCCAGTGGAGTGAGGGAGGTAGACTAGGGGAGGGTTGGGAGAGGAGGGAGAATTAATAAAGGAAACACTTCCATTGACATTATGTACATATGTTAGAATACCATTGTCAATCTCAATATCATGTATGGGGAAGGGGAACAAATGGGGAGGAAGCTGTGCAAGTGGAGCTCACCAAGTGCTGTGTGCATGTGTATCGCTATCACTTTGAACTACATTATGATGTGAGACTACAGTGCACCAATAAAAGTATATAAAAAATAAAAATGACATTGAAACATTAGGTATGAATTTTAATTATTCTGTGTCCAACCCCTTTATTTGCTGTTTGTTTGTCATGTAACCTTGCCTTTCATTAGTCTTACCTTTAGTTTTCCCATTTGAGAAAATGGAATAAGAATTACTGATATATTTTCCTTGTAAGATTATAATGCAGATAAAATAGTGAATGTATAAAAATTGAAACTTATGGTTTTATCCAAATAAGTAGTTTTGTGCTATGTTTACCACATATGTTTATTTAACATGTAGAATAGTGATTCTTCTTGGCTAGAGTATATTAGTGACATTTTCCTCAGTAGTAGCATAAAAGACAATATTCAGCAGAGAAGATAGCATCAGAAAATCTCATTCTGAATTTTAAAATATAAGTTGGGGAAGGTAAGCTATGATAAGTACTTGATTATAAGAGAAAGGTAGAAAAGGCAATAAATTAAATCAGGTGTAATTTTGGCCAGTAAGAGCAGTTATGATACAAAAACACTGCAAACATGAAAAAAGTGTCTAAGTGATCTGACAAAGAAAGATGTGCTATATTGATACTTGCCAAATAATTTTGGAGAGAAAGTGGGAGAAAATGTTACGTTAAAATTGTGTGGTGTGAGACTCTTAGAGGAATATTGGCTCAATACAGGTGAGAG
Source organism: Glis glis (assembly GCA_004027185.1). Lineage (NCBI taxonomy): Eukaryota > Metazoa > Chordata > Mammalia > Rodentia > Gliridae > Glis > Glis glis. The sequence goes on along the minus strand of PVJS01023247.1, from coordinate 7,622 downwards.
TCTACAAAATATTGACTAATGGAATGAAATATTTGATGGGGAAGTTGGAAACATGGCAACTAGTACATGGCAACTTTTATAGGGAGCACTAATAGGAGTCAGAACTTAATAATGAATAAATTAGTGTAAGTATCAACAAAAAATTTTATTTGGCAGTCTTATTCTAGAAGGCAACATAACTTCTTTTCCAATGAATCTGTAGCATAATTTATGCTCTTTTTTTCCCCCTGAGGGTGAGGATAAGGAATAGGGAATGAAGAAGTTACCAGCCAAGTCCCAAATTACTGAGACCTTCTTCAGGGGCTTCCAAGGTTGTTAAATACCAGAATCCATAGAATCACAGGCTGAAAGCAACCTTTATTTGACTATTGGGCAATCCCCTCATATTAGGAGCAAAATGGAGGATTTAACTTTTCTAAGACAGAACATAATGAAATAGAAAGTTGTTTGCCACAGATATTGTTTTCTGTGGCAGTTTTATGGAACCTCTTTTTTATACATCATTCAAGATCATTTAAAGTTAATTCTTCCTATGCCTATTGGAGTGGAAGGTGACTTCTTCAGGTACCTTTTAGCTCAGGATGCCTATTTTTAAGACTTACCAGAATTCTTCAGTATAATCCCTTCTCAGTTTTATAGCACTAAGTTTTTCACCTCATCAGTCCTTAAGTCCCAGTAACTTCAGTACGGATAGTTTTGGGGATAATTTAAGTGAGTCCCACATCCCTCCAATTTCCTTTTTCACAACTTACAAAATAACCCAAGCATGAGACTTTATAAATAAAGGAGCCTAGTTTTCAGCTTTTGCTATAGTCAGAAATTCTCATGACTAGCCTTTAGAGAACTGACTCAAGATACGCAATTCCCTCAGTAGGTTGCAGCATGTTCTATCCTTCATTCTTTGTTATTTGAATAATGTTACGTTTTGAAAGTAAAATGTCCCTTCGACTTCATGCTCTGGTGGCAGTCATGCTTGGAGGTGGGTCCCTGGGGGTGTGGCCATGGGTGCTGTGTATGTCCCTAGCACCCTCCCTTTCCTCTTTCTGCTTCCCACCATCATGCCCTGAGGACCTATGGCCCAGGCTCCTGCTTGGCAGCCAGTGTAAATGAACTGCGTATATAGACTGAAATCTCCAGACCTGTAAGCAAATAAATCTTTCTTCCTCTAAGTTGTGGTTGTCAGGTATTTAGATCACAGTGGTAAGAATATTGAATGAATCAGATAAAATGAAAGCAATGTTGCTGAGGGATAATTATCTGACTTATAATTAGAACTATGTGCCAGAAAAAGGGCAAACTTAAAAAATAGCTACAAACTACTCTGTTATGAATTATTTCCTCAACATCAATATTTCCATAAAATCAACATTCATGAGCTAAATAAGAATGCTCTTGCTGTATTGAAAGAGTCTTTCCAGGACATATTTAACCTGATTTCCTTGTTTAGTGTTACATATCTCCATTAGACTGAAAGTCCTGTCCACGGAGCATGCAGCTAAAGTACAGCCCCTCTCGTCTTTTGGGCTCCTGAGATTCCATTCCCTACTTAAGCACTGGTTCATGAGAATGGAAATCACCTCTTACTGAACTCTCATTATAGCAGTGACACTAAGCTGATTGCCATCTGACAGCTGAAGGATTGTCATTCTGAACATTGTGTCCAAAACTTACTTTTCTAAGATTGAATAAATCTGGTCTTTGATCTAAAAACCTATGTAAGTAAAAGATACATTCAGAACTTTTTAAGGTAAAGTTTGTATCAGTCCCTTGATCTCTTGGTCAGAGTCCCCAATACTTCTGTGTTAATGAATGGGAAACCAGAGTTACCATGAGTAAAAGTTACTAATTTTGGACTTCTTAGAGCAGATATACTCTAAGATTTATCAGGCCTAAATGGTCTCTCCCTATGCCAACTGATTGTAGATTTCCCATGAGGCCATAGGTACAGGCTGGGAAAGAGGTGGCAGTGTAGCAGGAAGGGGGCCTTGGGCCACTGGGATACTTCTTCATGTGCATTCTTCTTGCTTGTACATTCTGGGCCTTTAGGCCCTATCACATGTGTAATACTTCTGTTTGATAATGGGATCTTGCTTTGCATGCCAACTTTATAGCTAGGTGGGTCAGATAACACCCAGTTCAAGATGGACAGTTTAGGTTGCATGGAACTCAGTGACCCATGGCTAAGCATTTAGTCTCTACTAAATGTCAAGGGTGGTTTCTTAAAGGATAGTTTTATCTGTGGATCAGTAAACCCTTGCTCCAAAATTCTGAAGGCTTATATTGCTGTCACCTACTTATGCCTGCCAAATCAGGCACCAGTGGATCTACTGGATCATGTGGCCCAAGTGGAGTAGTGGCTTTCATAGCAACCTAAACCTGCTGTAGAACTTTCTTGTATTCTGGGCCTCATTAAAATAGATAATAGCCTTTAGGGTCACTTGGTAAGTTAACCAGAGTAATACACCTAAATGCTGCCTTCAAAATTCAAAGAAGCCCACCAGGAATTGTGCCTTTTGTTGATTATAAATGGGGCCAGATACAACAACTTATCTTATACCTTAGAAGGGATATCTCAACAAGCCCCACACCACTGAGCTTTGAGCTTTTAGAAATTTCACTAAGGTAGAAGGCTTCTGAATTTCAGTTGGATATATTTCTCAACACCTGATATGCAGATGTCTTAAGGACATTTAAATAACTGAAATATTAAATATTTAGAGGATTCAAGACCATGTTGGCTCTTCACTCATTTGAACTATGTTGTCTCACTTCACTGCTATATATTAAAGTGAGAATAAATCAGAAAGAAAATACCATCTTTTCTGTAGCATATAGAACAAACCTGGGTAAAACATCAGTAAGCACCATTGGGTGCAAACTCAGCAAATACACAGGTCTCCTTTCCTTTCAGTTTCCTGTGGGAAGGAATGAGATTACAGCTATATGCTTCATGGGTTTGGGTTTCAGGAGAAAGCAACCTTGCTTAGAAAGAAATGAACCGTTTGGACTTAGGTGCCAGCCATTTAGTTGAGTGTTAGAAAACCTAGCTGTCTAGCACTTTGGGATCTTGGATTCTCCTGATCCCTTTAAGAGCTGAGTTTTGAAGGAGAGCACTTGGTCCCAGCTCACTAACCATACAGCAGTCTAGAGGAAGCTCCCAAATTATTTTCGAGAGTTGGGTCTACTGTGACATTAGAGAAACAATACCAAAGCCAATCAAGATTCACCTTAAAGTCTATTTAAGATAAATCATTTTGTTCAAAATAACATTATTTACATTGGAATTATAAAGAAGTGTCATATGTATTTTCTGGTGTTATTTCTACTTAAAAGTCTGGGTGATTGGTACAAAATATTAGGGTTTCAGGTATTAACTGAGACAAAAATGAAGTACTCTCATGAAATGGACCAAAGTTCACAGTGGAATTTCAGTTTTATTAGGGAAGTGGAGAAAAATTTTAAAAGTGATAATAAGCCTAGGATCTAATTCCTAAGCAACAAAAATTAGGTGTTTTTATCAAGAGTAGGGAGTTAGTAGATAGTTCCAAAGTGATGTTCAGGCACGTTCCCAGGGCTTGTCTAATAGTGCTTTACCTCACCAGACCCCAGTGAGACTTTAGATAGTACTTTCTTTGGACCATTTTGATTCACAAATAGTAAGAGAATGAGCTTGGAAGTACCAGGAAAATATGAGTAACTGGAATTGATATATGCTGAAATGATTATAATTAAAATTAATTAGAAGATGAGATACCAAAGGCAAGAGACATCATTTAGAGTGACTCTAATTGTCTTTGTTTGAGGTGTCATGGTCCTGAACTAGAATTGTGGTAAGTGATATGGAAAAGAGAGTAACAGCAAGATAAGTCTAGCAATAATAAATAATAAATTACCTGTATAAATGAATTTGAATTTTGAAAATGAACTAACCAAATTTATTGATCAAAATATATTCAGAATTTTGCAGTGTTAAATTTTGAATAAAAGACTCAGAGATAGGCTTTTCAGGAGCTACTTAGCTAACCCCTGCCCAAATGAAATGAAAGCAAATGAATTTAGGATACAAACTGAATCATCTACAGAATCTAGCCTTAGGCTAGAATTTAAAAATATTTGTTGAGCAAGTTAATGGAATCACAGGAACACACCTTAGATAAATTGCTTACCCCATTCCTGCTTCAGATTGCCCTGTTGCAGACATCATGAAGTAATGATATGCTCAGATGACAAATATAAAAAGGAAATTTATACACTTTTAAACAAAGTATACTTGTTTTTAAGATGTGTCAATGTATAAAACCATTTATTTTTACTACCTTTCTTTAAACAAACCTACAAAAATATTTTTGATGGAAATTGTACAATAACCTTTTTTCCTTTAGTTACTAACTGGCAATTCCAGAGAGAGTTTTACTTTGATCATGTTCTCTTTAAAATTCTGAGAAGTGTCATCTAAATTGGAAATATTTGCTAACCCAGGATGCTAGTAGAATATACTTTAATTGGATCCGTAAAAGTAATTCCCCAAAGAGTATACCTCTGACCAGTTTACAGAAACTGATTCAGAGTTTATGGGGTGGGAGGTGGGGGGGAAGATAAAACACTGAAAAAACTACAAGATTCTTTTTAAAAAAAAATATGTGTGCATATATGTCACTATCACTCTGAACTATATTATGATGTGAGACTATGATGCACCAATAAGAGTGTTCTTTTGTTCAGCTTAGTGTTTAAACTTGAAAGACTTTGGATTGAAGTTTTAGTGGTTCATTCGGATAACAATTTATCCTTTTTCCCTTTGAATCATTTGAAACATATAATCCTGTTTCATGCATGTGTTTTCTCCAGCCGTCGAGGACATTGTTGTTGATGCCATGAGCATGTAATGTACCCATCAGAAATTTTAGGATTTCCATGCATTTGTTATAGGTCAATAAAACTGATAACCCCCAAAGATCTTTAAACTATTTGAACATTCTTAGACATGTTTTGAATTTTTTATGGTGTGTGTGTCTGTGCGTGTGTGTCTGTGTGTGTGTGTCTGCATGTGTGTGTGTCTGTGTGTGAGTCTGTGTGTGTCTGTGTGTCTGTGTGTTTGTGTATCTGGTACTGGGGATTGAACCCAGGGCATTCTACCTCCGAGCTACATCCCAAGCCCTACTTTTTATTTTGAAATGGGGTCTCAGTAGGTTGATGAGAGTCTCACCATTTGCTGAGGCTTTCCTTGAACCTGTAATCCTCCTGTCTCAGCCTCCCAAGTACTGGGATTACAGGCATGTGCCACCATGCCCAGCTTATGGTGGTTGTTTTTGACCAGCACTAGCATAACAAGTTGGAGAGGAACACTACTGATCTATTATAGTCTATGATCTCATACTCGTGTTTACTTGTTTATTTTGAACTTCCCATACTTGGATCTTATCTTGTAGGTATTCAGGTAAGTAATTGAGTAGCCAAAGGAGAAGTAACTGAAGGAAGACAAAAGAATAGCCTCGATAATCCATACATTAGCTAATGAACCTCCTAATTTTTGAGTGTTGATTGGATTCACCTACCATGAAATGGAGTCCTGTAAAGTTTTTCTAACTAAACCTCAACTTAATTTTGCTTTCCTGTAAAATGTTTGCTCAAGTTTGTGAAGTTTGGAAACCAAATACTAAGAACACACCAGGGGTGACTTAGGGCCCAAAGCAGATATTTGTATAAATTTCAGCTGTGTCAGCATGGCGCTTGATAGAAACGGTAATCTCCACAAGTAAGTTTCTCCACAGTCCTGAGCATAAATAATTTTGTTCCATGAATCATTCACGAGTTGACTGAGAACAACACAGCATTGTGGTTTGCATCAAAAGATAGATAAAATTATCTTTTCCATGCATGCCCTTCTCTCATCTTTTTTTCTTCTGAAGCATTTTATTAACTGGGAACAATGTGAGTTTGCCATTAGTTTTTCTTAAAACATATTTATCGAGGTACCAGACCCCCGGCGTCTCCGCACGTGACCCCGGCAGTCCCTGCGCCACCTGGGTGGCCCCTGCGCCAGGTACCAGACCCCCGGTGTCTCCACCCGCCACCCCGGCAGTCCCTGCACCACCTGGGCGGCCCCTGCGCCAGGTACCAACCCCCCGGCGTCTCCGCGCGCCACCCCGGCAGTCCCTGTGCCACCTGGGCGGCCCCTGCGCCAGGTACCAGATCTTGGCGTCCCCGTGCGCCACTCCGGCAGTATCTGCACCACCTCGGCAGCCACTGCACCAGGTACCAGACCCCGGCGTCCCCGCCCGTCACCTTGACAGCCTCTGCGCCTGCCCCGGGCCTCAGATCCCCCCACACCGTGTCACCTTGGCAGACTCTGCACCCGCCCCAGGCCTCCGCGCCACCCCAGCAGCCTCTGCACCACCTCGGCAGCCTCAGCATCACCTCGGCGGCCTCTGCGCCCGCCCCAAGCATTGGCCTCACCTCAGCAGCCTCTGCGCCAGACCTCGGCGTAACCCTGACAGCCTCTGCGCCACCTCGGTGGCGCCTGCGCCAAGAGCCTCTGTGCTACGCTTCAGAGCCTGGATACCCTCCGGCGCTGCCACCCAAGACCCGCACCACCCTCCAGGTTGTCACTGAGTCAGGACACACCCCGGCGCTGACACCTGAGATCTAGGAGCACACGCTCCCCCCTGGGACCCACGCGCGATCCTCTGTTCCACGCCACAGAACCTGTGCACCCTTAGGCACCCCTACTCGATACCTGGAGCCCGCACCCCCCACGGGCCCGTTGAAATCCTCAGCACAGAGCATCAGAGCCCAGGCACCCTCCGGCGACATTGCCCGAGACCCGGAACACGTGTGCATCCCTAGGGGCCCGGGCGACCCCCAGCACCTGTGCCTCGGAAACAGGGCACCTTCTGGCACCATCACCTGTGCATCAGTACCCGCACCCAACACCACGCCTTGAAGTGCTCCTCACATGACAACACCTGAGCTCCGGACCTTGCGTACCCCTCCACACACAGTAACACGCCCCAGCCAACCGGACGGGAGGGATCCACAGCCTGTAGCATACTGACCCAATTGGGACTACAGGAGCCATCAAGAGGTCTCATACACAGAAAGGAAAATGATTCGGAGGCAACAGAAACACAAAATGGAAAACACCGAAAATGCAAGAATGAAGAACAGTGAGGAAACAGGAAACATCCACAATGCATCAACAAGTGAGATCACTGACTCTGACCTGCAGGAAATGCAAGACGGAGAATTCCAAATTTTGATCTTCAGAATGATGAAAGGCCTCAAAGCAAGCGTAGAGGAGATGAACGAGGAAGTTGAGGCTCTAAGGAAGAACCAGAAAGAAACTCTGAACAAAATGAAGGAATCAATAAACGAATTAAAGACTGCAATAGAAACCGACGCTAGTAGGCTCAACCACATGGAAAATAGGGTATCACTCCTGGAAGACAGCTCATTCAAAACTGAGAACACAGTCAATGATATACAGAAGATATTACAACAACACACCCTGGCCATTCAAGAAATACAAGACAATGCAAGGCATCCTAATCTAAGGATAAAAGGCCTTGAAGAAGGTTTAGAAGCACAGACCAAGGGTATAAGAAACCTCTTCAAAGAAATAA
>PVJS01023246.1:0-29800 GCA_004027185.1 Glis glis | reverse complement strand
TTTTTTCTTTTTTTTTTTTTTTTTTTTTTTTTTTTTTTTTTTTTTTTTTTTTGCAGTACCAGGGATTGAACCCAGGGGCATTCTACCACCGGGTACACTCTCAGCCCTATTTTTTATTCTTTATTTTGAAATAGGGTCTCGCTAAGTTGGGGAGGCCTCACTAAGTAGCTGAGGCTGGCCATGAACCCAGATCCTCCTGTCTCAGCCTCCCAAGTACTGGGATTGTAAGCGTGCGCCACCACGCCCGGCTCTGTAATTCATTTCTAGCCTTCCCATCAAATCCACCTGGCCGGACTGTTGTAATCCCATTTTACAGGGGAGCAATGGAGGCACAGAGTGGTTCAGTAAGTTGCCTAAGGCCCCAGAGCCCTGAGTGGTCCAGCTGGCTCTGGGCTGGCTGGAGGGGCCCACAGTGGGGGGCCCCTGACTGCCAGAGTCGCTGGTCCTCCTCTCCTGCCTGCATGCCAGAGCTCCTCCCACCCTCTCAACAGTCCCGAGCTAGGGGCTGTTATTACGGCCCACTGATGAAGCAGCCGCCGTTTGGCTCCAGCTGGGAGAGGTTAAGCACCTCTCGACACAGCCAGGCCTGCCCAGCCTCAAGGCCACTTGTGTGTCTCTGTGTCACAGCCAGGGCGCACCTCTGCATAGCCCCCGGTGCCCACTGTTGTGGCTGCATTTGATTTTCACAAACAGCCTCAGAGTCCAGGGTTTCTTAACCTCAGCACCGCTGACATTTAGGCCAGACTGTTCTTTGTTCATCCCCCGCCCCGTACCGGGTATTGAACCCAGGACCTCGCACATGAGACTCAAGCACTCCACTGCTGGGCTACGTCCCCAGCCCTGAGGCCCGTTCTTTGCTGTGGGGCCACCCTATGCCTTGCAGGATGGGCAGCAGCGTCCCTGGCCTCTACTCGCTAGATGCCGGTCATCCCTCCTTTCCCCCCGGCGGTGACAACCCAATCTGTCCAGAGATTGTCCAAGGTCCCCTTAGGGCCCAAGTCGCTTCCCACCCCAATGATAAGAACTATCCTGGGTACAAGCCAGGAGAAGCCTCCTGTGATATGGATGGCGTAGATGACAACCAGGAGATGGAGGTACCTTCCCCAGTCACTCAGAGCCAGTGGCCTGACTCAGGTCCACTCCAGCCAAGAGGAAGGCCTTGCTGCCCACCCTTCCTGTGGGAATCGTGTCCCCCCAGAGAGGGCTGGACCCCAACAACACGAGAGAAGCCAGTCCAGGCTGCATGTCCCCAGCACATGCGCAGGTCCCGGGGTGGGGAGGCAGCCATGCCAGTCTCTGTTCACCAGCGGGACTGAGGGGGACCCACCCCACCCCCAGCTGTGGTGCCATGAAGACAGTTCAGGCTTTGATATCAGACAGAGCAGTTCTGCTGCACGCCTGCTGTGGGACCCCAGGCCCAGCACTGGGCATCTCTCACCTCTGTTCCCCATCTGCAAAATGAGCAGTTTGGGCTAGAGAGCATCAAAGACCCAGATATCTATATTTTATGACATACTGGGAGATTGAACCCAGGACTACACTCCTGGTTGTTTTGTTTTCTTTTGGTGCTAGGGATTGAACCCCGGGGCATTCTCCCTCTAAGCTACACCCCCACCTTTTATTAAATTTTAAAAAATTGATTTTGCTTTTGAAACAGGGTCTTACTAGGTTGTTCAGGGTCTCACTAAGTTGCTGAGGCTGGCCTCAAACCTGCAATTCTCCTGTCTCAATCTCCCAAGTACTGGGATTACAGGAGTGTGCCACCACGCCTGGCCCCCAGCCCTTTTTATTTTTATTTTTTTAAAATTTGAGACAGGGTCTTGCTAAGTTACCCAGGCTGGCTTTGAACTTGCCATCCTCCTGCCTCAGCCTCCTGAGTCGCCAGGATTACAGGCATGCACCACCGTGTCCAGCGATATTCTGATTTTTCTGACAAAGTAAAGTATGGAGTGGTTTAGTCCTGGCTGCACCCCCACCTCCAGGTGACATTTCCAGCAGGTCACTGCCCATCTCCAGACCCCAGTCTCCTCAATCTGCCATTCACTGTCAGGCGGCCAGCCCTACAGTCGCAGGGAACTTCTTGCCATCCTCTAAACCATGATTACTTCCTTGCTTTGTTTACGCTGTTGCCTATGAAATGTTCTTCCTCCATTATGCACCCAAAGATCTCCTTGTTCATCCTTCAAGACTGAGCCCTAAACTGGGTATGGTGGCGCACACCTATAATCCCAGTACTTGGGAGGCTGAGACAGGAGGATTGCAGGTTCAAGGACAGCCTCAGCAAGTAGTGAGACTCTCATCAACCTAGTGAGACCCTGTTTCAAAATAAAAATAAAATAAAATAGGACTGGGGGGATAGCTTGGAGGTAGAATGCCCCTGGGTTTAATCTCCAACAACACACACACACACACACACACACACACACACACACACCCCTGAGTCCTGGCTATTTGCTCCAGGGGTCTTTCTTATTCTTGCAGGCAGAGTTGACCCCCCTCTCCTCTGTGCTGCCTTGGTACCAATCACCTCCAGAATGCTGGCCACTGAGGGGTGTGTGCGCATGCGTGTGTGTGTGTGTGTGTGTGTGTGTGCATGTGCATGTGTGTTTCCCACTAGACTGAAAGAGTCCTCAAGGACAGAGACTGGGTCTCCCTAATCCTGATAGCCTGGGGCCCACCTGGTGCTTGGCACAGACTAGGAGCTCTGTAAAGGTGGAGTAAGTAAAAATGAATGGATGGGGGGAGTAGAAGATTGCCAAGAGCTTTAGGGGTGGCAGCCCTCTGGAATCCAGGGAAGGCAGCCAACCTCCTGCTGTTCGCCCCTAATCACGTTCAGAGGACTGGCCCCACCCCAGCTCCCAGCGAGTGCCTGCTGCCCCAGCCACCCACACACTGCGGACTCGGAGAGTACCTTGGACAGCGACCAGACACTTTTTAAAAAATGCTTTTATCCTCTGTGAAGCTGCCGCTATAGGGAGCCGCCTGTGCAGACCCACATCTCCTGTGTGTGGAAACGGTTTCCCAGTTTTCAATCCATCCTGGTCCCTTCTGAGGAGTACGTGGCGTCCTCAGACCCCGTGTCCTTCACATTTACGCTTCTGCACGTGCAGCCTCTCACCCCAGCTAATGGTGGATGGTCCGGGGCCCTGTACTTTGAAATTCTTTCTTGAGGCTCCCTGAGGAATCGCTCCTCTTCCCCTGGGCCGCATATCCCCAAAACGCTCTCTTCCATAAAGTCTCTTGACTAAAGAAACCAGGCCTTAGTTCCTGGTTTGGGGAGATGGGGAGGAGAGAGGTGGTCTACCTTCAGCCCCAACCATTCAACAGGTATTTTCTGAAAAGAGATACAAGCACTTGTATTATCTTTAACTCTTCTGGACTCTCCTCTGTTAATCACCTGAAAAATGAGGACCCGGTTAGGTAGGGATTCATACAAGATCGAATCCTTAGAGAACAGCTCTCTGGTTTCATATTTACCCACAATGCAACGCAGCACCTCCAACTTTCCCCCCAGTTCAGAACTGCATGTCCCTGTTCACCCATCCTTCCCTCCTTTGGACCTCGGGCTGCAAGAAGAGGGCGTTTCTAGTCTCCAAGTTGTGGTTCCGCTCCCTGGTCCCAAGTTTCTAGGATTCTATAAGGATTACAGGGAGGCCCTGCCGCTTCCTCCAGCCCAGAGGAAGGGGTTGGAGCCTCAGAGAGGAGATGGGGAGGGTCCAGAGCTTCCCGGGCTGGGGAGGAGGTAAGAGGGAGGAGGATCTGTCCTAGCCAGGGTGTGAGAGACGAGTTAACAGCTCAATTGTTATTTCAATTACACGGATTATTTGAAAACAATGTTATGAGTTTCATCACTGACAACCCCGGGAAATGGCTGCTATGGCAACCAGGGAAAAGAATGGCCCTGGCCAGCCAATCAGAAGTTCCCAACCGCAGCCCCAGTTTGTACAAACTCTCTGGGCCATGGCCCCTCCCATCCTCTGCTTGGGGAGGAGGCTCGGGAAGGAAGAGAGAAAGAAAGGGGCAAGTGGAAGGACACTGCAGGAGGGAAGAGGACAAACGAGGAAACTGAGGCCCCAGGAGAGGAAACTGGGAATTCTGATTCCCAGAATTGGTTGTTCATTCCAAATTCCTCAGGAGCAAGGGCATGTCCAGCCCGCTGTACCCTCCTGATGCCCAGCACAAACCTGGTACACAGCAGACAGTAACAGGGCTAGCTCCAGGGGAGGGGGTCCCAGGACACACCCTCCACTTCCGCCTCCCCTGGCTGGGAGGGAATTCCCTGAGACCCCTGCCACCGAGGGACACAGTAATCAGCCTCATCCCTCTCAGCCAGCAGAGCAGGGATACCAGGAGCCTCCACTGGGCCAGAGAAAGGGCAGGTGTGGCCTGCGAGGGGTCCCGAGGACCTGGGATGGTCTTTCCCGCTGCCCTCTGCAGAGCCACCTCTCTGTGCAGTATCCCTGGCCCAACCCTCCCCAAAGGAGGTGCCCCTGGCGGTCTCCAGAAAAAGCCTCTTTGCTTGAGACCATCCTGCCCTCCTATTCAGAAAGAGGCCAATTTGACTGAAGCTGGCTGGAGTCCAGCTCGGCAAAAACCCACTTCTGAAAGCCCATTTCCTACTCCACTAGTGCTCCTGCCGTCCACGCCGAGGTCCCTGAATCCCTCATCCATTTTATTTAGCAAACCCTCACGGAGGGGTCGTGAGGAGCGGGGCGCAGCTCTCAGCACTTCACACATATTAGCTTCTTTAACCTTCCCCACGACCCCATGAAGCAGGTGCTGGGATGATCATCCCCATCTTACAGGCAGGGAAACTGAGGCAGTCAGGTAATTTGTGCAAGGTCTAGCAGCCACAGGGACTCAGGCCCACCCAGGCAGTGTGGCTCCAGAATACAAGCTCTTGGCTGCTGTCCTAATTCCTCCAGACAGAAGACGGCCTGGCTTGAGTCATGCCCGATAGCCAAGTGACTCATAAGAGTCAACATTGATTGCTTCATCTCCCTATACCAGGCCCCCCCAAGAGCTTGCCCTGAAGTGCACGCACCCCCTTTTCACATCTCTCAGTGGGGGACCGGTGGACAGACAGGAACACAGCAGGCAGCTTCCATGTTGCTAGGAGTGAAGGTTTGGAAGTAAATGCCGGCCTTCATGGACCGGAGGATCTTCTGCAAGGCCAGGAGGGGCTTCTGCATTAATGTGGCACCTACTGTGAGCAGGGCACGACCGCATGTTACCCCACTCATTCCCAGTAACAACCAGCAAGGGAGTTCTTACTCTCCCCATTTTACAGATGGGAAAACCGAGGCTCAGGAAGTCAAAGAGACCTGCCCAAGGCCAGCTAGGCAATAGCTATCGGGTGAGGATTGGTGCCCAGATCTGTCTGCCTCTGACTGCCATTAGTACCTGACATGGTTCCTGTCCCTGAGGGGCCAGTCAGAGGGACAATGCAGGGGACAGTAGCTCACGAAGGGCTGAAAGGGGGTGCTTAGATTGCATGGATGGAGGGGCTCAGCCTAGGGGAGCAAAGGTCTGCAGGTGGGACTCGACCTTGGGGCCAGCGAGGGCCTAGCTGGGGCAGGTGCATCTCAGATGATGAGATGGGGCCTTGAGTGCCAACAGATGGTTTGAAGCTGACGAGCCAGGCCACGGAGAGCCACTGCCGGCCTGGGAGTCGCCCTCCCTCCCTCGCTCCCTCCCTCCCGAGGCTGCCTCCCTCTCACACAGCGGAGCAATTTCCCAAAGCATTTTCTCTAATTTGTGATTGTTTTCCTAACCCAGAAGCAGCAAGTCTCCGGCTTCTCCAAGCCCATGAGCCAAGCCAAGCTGTGCAGCCAACGCCGCTGGTCTCCACCCTCAGTCCAGCCCCTTAGGGACTGGCAAGTCCCTCTGTCCCCAAAGCCTTTCAGGGTACTGGGCCGGCTTCAGGGAGGGTCTTGTGGGCCCAAATGGGGGGCTCTTTTCCCATCCTGGAGCCAGCTGTGTTGGTGCAGAGACCCGGGGATGGCTATAGAGCCGGGGCCACCACCTGCTGCCGAGTGTGCCTGGCACCTTGGGGTGGAGGGTGCCACAGGGGCGGCTCGGAGGCTCTGGGAGGGGCCGGGGCTGAGTGAGTAGGCCAAGAGCTGTGTGAGAGGGAGGAGGGAACAGGTTCAGAGAGGAGATGAGGGATCAGTGGGGGGCAGAAATTCCCCTGTTGGAGAGCAGGGGCTCTGGAGGGGAACGGCATGCTAGGAGGGGGCTCTGGAGGGGAACGGCATGCTAGGAGGGGGCTCTGGAGGGGAACGGCATGCTAGGAGGTGACCAGGAGCTAAGTGACAGGGCCAGATGCCCAGCGAGGGCATGGAGGCTCAGGGTCAAGATCTGGGGCTCATCAGACATTGGAGACTCAGTGATAGATTCGGGGCTCTGGGAGGAGCTGGGTTCTGCAGGGGACTTTTATGAAGAGGAGCGAGAGCTCTGGGGGAGCCTGGGGATGGAGGTTGGTCTGCTGGGGGCTCTGGGAGGGGCTCGGTTGGGGACCCGGCATTTATGAGGGGGCCAAGGCTCAGAAGAGAGAACGTGGGCTCAATAAGGGTCTGGGGTTAAGGAGAGCAGGGCGGGGCTGGGGAGGAGGTTGGGCTGTGTAAGAGGATGGGGGCTTGGGGAGAGACGTTGGCTCGGGACGGGGTGGGAGCTGAGTGAGGGGAACGGGAGTGGCGGGGGGCTGGCTCTAAGCGCTCTTTGGAGAATCAAAGGCAGCATCTCCTCCCTGCCCATCACCCAGGTGCTCTGCTTTGGCCTGGCCACAGGCTTGTCTCCTGGCCTGCACAGCCCCCTTTCCCAGAAGGTCCCTTCCCCTTCGCCCTCTGTTCCTCCACTCATCCCACCACCTCTCTTCAAGGCCAGTCCCCGAGTCCCCTCCACTGAGCCATCCTTAAATGCCAGTCTGTACCCGCTTCCTCTAAGTCACCCCTACTGACTTTAATATCCCCATACAGCCCCAATACGCTACCAGACCCCTGTCGTCCAAAAGGGTAGTCCTCCTGCACAGCCACCCTCTATCCGTCCTGCTGCAAGTGTAGCCAGTCTCCTCTGTTCTGTCCTGGGAGCCTTCCCTCACTCTCAGCCAGATGCAGTCCAGGGAGCCGCCTCGTCATGGCACATTTATGGTGTGCCTACTGTGTGCCTACCCGGCTGACAGAGTCCTGATGGCAAGAGGGGTTGGATATAGGATGAGAAAGACATAGTTTTTGCCTTCAAGGGGGCTCAGCCTGCTTGTGTAGGCATGTGCCAGTATGCACACACGACACAGAATTCCAGGTGAAAAATTAGGGCAAAATAGAGCGGCGTTAGTGGCTGATGTTTCTAGAATATTCGCCATGGGCTGGGCGCTAAGTGCTTCAGTTAAAGCATTTAATCCCTCAACAAACCTCTGAGGTAGGCACAGATAAAGAAACTGAGGCCAGGGACATGTCTGAGGTCATGAGCTAGTAAGCGACGGAGCTGGGACAGTGCCCCAGCAGCCTCGTTCCTGTGTCCTTAGTGGGACCTGGTGGTGTTGTATAAATGGCATCGTGGAAGCAGAATGGACAGAGACTTCACAACAAGCCTCGCCCCTCCCCACTGTGCTGTGGTCACCCCTCTGGGACCCACCAATCGGGAAAGGCCCTTTCATCTGCAGACCACATAAACCTAAATGCGGCTGCCTGGATAGCGGCAGATGTAAGCCTGGGGGCCTCCTGGCCTTGGAGCCTGGCTGCATCTCCCAGGAGCTCCCTGGACACACGATTTCAGCCTCTGGTCCTTGCAGGCCCCACTGTGAGGCCACAGTCTTAGTCTATGCACCTGATTCTGCCCGCCTTGTCACCTGTCCATCATCTTGTCTGCCCGCTGACCTGGATCCACCCGCCTCTGCTACCCGTCCATCAGCTGGCCCGGGGCCCGTCCACCTCGTGTCCCTGTCTGCCTGGTATCTGTCACTCTGCCCATCACACACACAGTCTACCTTTCCACCCCGGTCCCCTATTCTGCAATTGCCACAATGACAACAAAGGTGTGAGGCGGCCATTTTCATTCAGAGTGGGCCCCTGTTAGCACCAGGACCTGCCTTCCAGGAGTTCTCCGCCATCTGGATCCTCTCCCTTCCCCCCAGAGACCCCCAGCCCCCGCCTCCATGGGCCCAGGGGCTTCCACTCGAAGAATCCGGTCAGGGCCACATGTCTCCTGCCAAAAATGTCCAAGCGGTCCCCGAGGAAATCATTGGACAAGAGCGTGAAGATGTTTGTACAAGGATGTTCATCTCAGAATTGTTTGTAATCGCAAAGGATTGGAAACGACCCAAGCGTCCAACAGTGGGGGCTGCTAAGTGAATCATGGGCTAGCCACACAATGGCGAGCCATGCAGCTCTTAAAAAATGATGATGTAGATGTATATTTATCGAAATGGCAAGACATTCACAATATATTATAGCATGAAAAAAAGCAGGTTACCGAGGCACACGTCTAAAGCAAGATGCCATTTTTATTTTTTAAAAATCTATCTATGTCAACGAGACATGCATCAAAATAGTAGCCAAGTGATAGTGGGATTGTGGCTAATTAAAATGCTTTCATATATAAAAAGAAACACACACACATATATGCATATGTGGCAATTTACACCTGCACACATATGTATAGTCACTCCCATGAAAACATCTTAAGAATGCTATGCTGTGCTAAACCCTTTGTCTACATCAACCCATTTATTCCTCTCAGCAATCCTAGCAGGTGGGTTAGTTGAAAGCCATTTCCTAGATAGGGAAACAGAGGCCCGCTCAGCTAGCTGGCAGCAGAGTCAGGGTTTAAATTCAGCTGCCCGACTCCGGGACCGCACTCTTAATCAGCAGGCGGCCGGGTTGCTCGCTTTATTTATCTGTAACTTGCCTATTTAAAAAAAATAACATATGTTTACTTGGGTGATAAAGAAATGACAGAAGTTAACAAGACAAGGGATGAAAGAGGCTGGCGAACCAGAGAGCAGCATGCCCTGGCCCGGGGCTCCCCACTGGCTTTCCCTGGGCCCGGCCTCCCCTGCTCCACCAGCGCCTGGAGAGGTGTGGGTTCCCGTGTGTGGACTCCATGTTACATGGCCTGAGGCCCCTTCCTCAAACCCACCCTGGATTCAGCAAAAGTAGTGGGTGCTGTGGCTCTGTGCCATCTGCCATGAGCCACATTGTAAAGACAAAAGGACAAGGGTTTAGCACGGCGCCTGCTCGCACAATATCACCCAAGGACCAGCTCCCCAACTTTTTGGACTGCAGAATCTGGGGCTGCAGAATCCTTTGCAGTGTGTGTGTGGGGGGGGGCTGTGCATTGCAGGCTACTTAGCAGCACATCCCTGCTCTCTCCCCATGAGCTGCCCATAGCAGCCTTCTACCCAGATGCGACAACCAAAAATGTTTCCAGACATTGCCAAGGGTCCCTCGGGGCAAAAACTGCCCCCAGCTGAGAAACACTGGTCTAGTGTGTTGCAGATGACACCAGGGAGCCAGTGGGAGAAAGTCTAAGCTAATCGCTCCGGAGGTTCAACACAGAAGGGCGCCACCGTGCCGGAGGGCGAGGCGAGGTTTCCTGGGCTGCACCTGACCCTGAGAGTCGAGGGCCCCCTCAAGGTTCCTCCCTTCCAGACTGGCCTGGATGGTGGTCTCCTCCATCCTCATGGCTTTAAAGACCTCCTTCCAGCCCAGAGCTCTCGGGGTGGACCCAGGGCCTCTGCACAACTGTGCGTTGGGCACTCCACATGAGGATCCCACCAGCAATTGGCACAGGCCCAGTCCCCAGCCGGTCCCCACCTCTTCTTTTTTTTTTTTTTTTTTTTTTTTGCAGTACTGGGGATTGAACCCAGGGGCATTCTACCTCCTGGCTACACCCCAGCCCTATTTTTTATTCTTTATTTTGAAACAGGGTCTCACTAAGTTGCAAAGGGCCTCACTAAGTAGCTGAGGCTGGCCGCGAACCCGGATCCTCCGGTCTCAGCCTCCCAAGTACTGGGATTACAAGCGTGTGCCACCACGCCCGCCTCTCCACCTCTTCTTGAAATCCCTTCTCCTTCCACATTTGCCATCTCCACAACCCAACAGCCTCCTGAATCATAAATGGGGGCTCTTCCTGTCCCCCCACAGTCACCCAGACCCACAGGCTGGCCACCATCAGCCCTGGACCCAGACTTCCCCACCAACCCATTCTCCACCCTTAGGAAAATAGCACCACTGCTCCCCTGCTGAAACCCTTTAGCGTCCCCACTGATCAAGAACAGGGTCCAAGCTCCTCCCTACAGCTTCCAGACCCATGGGAACGGCTTCTGCCCACCTTGCTGGCCTGGGTCCTGCGATTCCCACTCCCTG
Organism: Glis glis; assembly: GCA_004027185.1. Taxonomy (NCBI): domain Eukaryota; kingdom Metazoa; phylum Chordata; class Mammalia; order Rodentia; family Gliridae; genus Glis; species Glis glis. The sequence goes on along the minus strand of PVJS01023246.1, from coordinate 19,436 downwards.
GACCCCACCCTCGATGCATCTGCTCCGGCAACCGAGCTTGCAGCTCCCCCAGTATCCTCCCTCCCTCGGGGACTTGGTACCCTCGTCCCTGGGCCTAGAGCCCGCTGCCCCTCTCCCATTCCTCTCTCCCCTTCTTCCTTTGACAACTGCTGCTCAGCCCACAGGTCTCTGCTGAAGCATCTCTCCTCCCTCTTGGCAGCCCCTGCTGCGCCCCCATTGGCTCCTGTTGTGGGCATGAGAACCGCTAACTGTCTGTCCCCTGGCCTGGACCTCCATATTCCCATTGGCCTGGATTCAGTCCGCTTGCTCCCCCCTGTATCTCTACCACGCAGCACAATGCCTAGCAGATAGTAAACACTTAACATACGTATGTCAACATATGTTTGAAGCTGGATAATGAATGAATGGATGGCCAGAGAGGCGGATGGGTGGATGCAAGGAAGAGGTGCTATTTGGACTGAGTCTTGAACGCGGCAGGTCTCCCAGGGACGGGCGGGCGATCTGGTGGAAGGGCAGGTGTGGCTGCAAGCGGGAGTGTCGGGTTGGAGGCACCGTGGGAGATAAAGGAGGATGCAGACGGATTACAAGGACCTTGAATGTCACTGTGTGGAGTCTGGACTTAATTCAGTAGGCGATGGGGAGCCATGGAAGGGTTTTAATCAAGCAAGTGACACGATCCCACCTGCGTTGGAGAAAGATCGCTCGGGCTGCAGCAGGGATTGCGGCGGGAAGGGGATTGGAGGCGGGGAGGCCAGCGAGGAGGCTGCCACAGTGGTTCAGGTAGAAGCCAGCAAGGTTGGAGCCAGAAGGGGTCATGGGATGGGGGTGGGGTGGAGGTAGAGATTAGGATGAAATTAATCTGAGAATCTAGAACATGCTTCTATGCCCCTGGCTGCATGGCTGCGCAGTTTCTGCTTCCCTTGAGGCCAAGGGCATCCAGGAAGGATCCTGAGGTCACAGACAGGTCCTGGTGGTCCTGACTCCACTCCCCCAGCAGCCATGGTCATGTGCAGAACCAGAGAGAAATCGCTGCCTTCAGTCCAGTGGGAACCAAGGGTTACGCACAGAGGGATATTTCCAATAACAATACTGCTTCGTTTATGGGTGCTGGGCACTGTGCTAAGTGCCATACACACTCGGGCATATTTATTCTTCACAAGAATCTAGCGAGGTAGGTGTACCTTTTTTCTTTTCTTCATTTCATTTAGATGAAGAATCTAAAGCTCAGAGAGGTGAAGTAACTTGCCCAAAGTCACACAGCCAATAAGTCACAGGCCTAAGACTGGGCTGAATCTACTGCTTATGCTCCTAATCCACTATATATATTATACAAAGGAAGGAGCTGGAAGTAAGTGGCCAAAGGTGGTGTTTCTGATGAGGAAGCAAGAAATTCCCAGCCTAATCTCAACATGCCAGCAGGAGGGAAATATGCAGGAGGAAGCAAATGCCTCCAGGTCCCTGCACCTCATGTTCAGACCCGGACCCACAAATTCAGAAAGGTGTGTCCCTGCCGTGAGGGAACCTGGCCGAGGACTGAGCAGGGTGTAGATCCTTAACCCCCAGTTGGGCCACCTGAGTGGTAATTAAAGAAAGGCTGCTCCTCCGGGGCAAGCAGCTCCACAGGCCTGCAGGCGGTGAGAATATGAGGCCTTTTTGCAAATTAAAGAAAGGTGCCCCTTCCTCCAGGCATAGTCTGCCTTAAAGGCACCTGGCTTGTTGAGTGGAGCTTAAAATAGATTTCAACCACCACTCTCCTCCTGAGTGCCCTTGGACAATCAACAGCCTCCCCAACTGTATGCCACAGCCATGCTTCCGGCCTCCTCGTCCTGCACTCCCGCCCCCCAGGAGCCACTGTGCATCCATCTTCAGTGACAAAAACATCTCTTCACCTTGCCAGATACGTAGAATTCAAACCGCTGCCTAGACTTAACTTTCCTGTTGGTCCTCGCCTTCTCAAATATAATAACAAAGTCGTATACCCACTGCCCTGATGGAAAAGCTGAGGTCAGGGCCTATGCTAATGGAGTGTGTGGGGGTGGGGGGAATCTAGGCTAAAGAGGTCAGAATTGAAATCCATGGTACTAGGAAGCGGAGGCCTGTGGTCAAGAGTTCCATCTTAAGGTGCTTCAAGGAGCTCAGGGGGTGGGGACATGCCCGCCCTTGCAAGGAACCAGGAGGCCTCTCTCCCTGAGCCTGACTGAGGCCTGGGCCTCCTCTTAGACTAGTGGTGGTGGATTCCTTGCCTTGCCCTCAACACCTGGCACCCTCGCTGGCTCAGCTCAGGGCAGGGACCCCAGACAGCCACCTCCTTTGGGCCTCTCTTCGCCAGGAGCCACCTGCCTTCACCCTCAGCTCCATCCCTCCTCCCAGGCCATGCAGCAGGCTGCTGCCCGAGTTATATAAACTGGAATCATGCTCTCTCTCCTCTCTCTCTCTCTCTCTCTCTCTCTCTCTCTCTCTCTCTCTTTCTACCTGAGGCTGCATTTCCGAATGGAGCTTTCTGATGGAAGAAAAAGGTGGAAAAAACCCATAGAGGAGAGGAACTTTAATTGGCTGACTTCTCTAGCCCATGTGCTACATAAACTGGCTGCTGCAAACTTTGCTAACTCAGGAGGAGATAGCCCTCCTAGGGCCCAGGCCCCTATCCGAGGACTCCAGAATGCAATTCTCTGGCAAAGCCCCCCAAACACTGAGCCTGGGGAGAGGCAGGGGCTTGGAAGCCCGGCTCCGAGGCACAGTTGATGCAGACCTCCACCAGAAATATCCTGAGTTCTCAGACACCCTACACACACACACACACACACACACACACACACACACACACACACACACACTTTACACAAGGGCTGTGACTTGCCTGGGGTCACAGCACACTTAGGGGTCAAGCTCTGTCCTCAGTGTCAGTTATTTTGGTTTCTCTGTCAAAGGCATTTAACTGCTGGTCCCTGGGAGCACTGGGGGTCTAACTTAAACTCCTCATGCTCCATTTAAGCAGGCGTCTTCCTGATCTGCCTTCAGTTTGAAGGCAAAAAACTGCTCTGCTGCCGCCCTCCCCAGGAGAGTTGGTGAGGTCCGCTGAAGTCAGGATACCTGGGTCCCCATTCTGCCTCCAGAGAGTGCTTGCCACGTGACCTTGGCCTCTTGGGAAAGAGGGCAGCCCAGGTGGCCTCCAGTGAGGTCACAGTTGGCAAGAGGGAAGGCAGTTCTCATCTCCAGGAACCAGCAGACCGGGCCTCCCAGGAGGAGCAGGTGCCCTGAGCTGAGAGACTGGGCTGGCTTTGCAGAGCACCTGCTCTACAGACATTGGCGGGGACAGTCCCAGAGGAGCACATAGAACCCCAGGAGACAGTGCTGCAAAGTCCACAATGGCCACTCTTCCAGGAGGAATGAAGGAGTGTCCAGACACTGGGCAAAGGAGAGGAATGGGGTGTGGAGTGGAGAAGTGGCTGGGGCCGGGTTTGAGGGGGTGGGTGACCCCTGCAGAGAGAAACTGAGGCAGGCAGGATGGAAGATAGATGGGGAAATGGTCGTGGATGGGCAAAGACCAAAGACTGATTATGGGTGTAGAGGCCAAACGAGAAAGGGCTGTAGAATAGGAGTAATTGGGGGGGGGGCAGAGTGGGCATCGATGGGCAACGATGGGGGTGTAAATGTGGGACAGAGGGGCATGATGGTTAGGGAGGAGCCTGTGGGTTCTAGGGCACTGATGGTGTTGAAGGAGGACAGTGGTGCTGACCAGCGCGGGAGGTGGGGGGGACAGACGGCTGCAGCAGCCAAAGCCCTCAAATGAGCTGCTGCCCGGCCTGGGGCACGTCGGCCAGTCCCAGGGACCCGGAGAGTGCTGGAATTAGACCCTCGGAAATCGGAGTTGGCATCTGCCACCTCTAGCGACCCGGGCAAGGGTGGGAGAAGAGGCGAAAGGGTTCGCAGGAGCGTGAGTGTGGGCAGCCTTCCTCCGGCTTCAGGCGGCGGCTTCCCTGCCCGCCACCAGGGGGTGCCCTGTAGCTCGGGGAGACCTGGGGTACCCTGGCTTCGCTCTCGCGCTGCAGCCCCGCCTGGTGGTCTCCCGCGGGCTCCAGCTGGAGCAGGGGCCCTATAGAGCCACCGAAAAGGGAGTGGGGAGGTCAGGTTCGGAAGCGCGTCGGGACCGTGCCCACCGAGGGCCACCTGGCACCCCGTGCGCCCGCCTGGTCCACGCCTCCCCCTTAAGAGTCCTGGCCCCCGAGGGTCAGTCCTAAGTGACGCTCCCTTTGGACGTGAGGCTATGGAGACCCCGTCCTTCTTCCGTGGCGGGGAGAGTGTCCCCGGAGTGGGGTCCTGAGGAAGAGGAGCTGTCAGCTCGACGGCCTGAGGGAGGGCACCGGGTGGCGCCGGTGGGGCCGCAGGGGTCCCTGCGCGCCGGCTCCCGCACCCTGGGTGGCCGCAGCCGTGCGTGTCGCGGCGGCTGGAGTCCGCCTCCGGGAGCCCCGGACGCCGCACGACCTGGCGCACACACCCGCGCGCACCCGCTCAGCCGTGCGGTATTTCCCGGCCCGGACCCCGCCTCTGGGAGGGGCGGCCAGCCGAGCCGGGCGGCGCGGGCGGGGGACGGGGACGCCGGGGTCCCGGCCCCGATCAGGCTGCGCGCCCCGGCCCCGGCCCCGGCCCCGGCCCCTCCGTGCGCGCGGGCTCGGCCCCCGGCGCCGCCAGCCCTCGGCCGCGGGGGTCCCGAGGCTCCGGGGCGCGGCGGGCAGGGCGGGGGCCCGGGCTGCGGCCCCGCTCCGCGCCGGGGAAAGTTTGGACGTGGGAAACTCCCTCCCCGCCCGCCCCGCCGAGGGGAGGGGGCGCGGGCCGGCCGGGCTCCCCTGCGGCTGAGGCTCGCCCCCCGCCGCCGCCGCCGCCGCCGCGCTCCCCGCCGGGGCTCCCTCCGGGCCGGGCAGCCTCCCCTCGGCGGCGATCCGGCCGCCCTCCCGCGCCACCTCGCGCTCTTACCTCGGGGAGCGGCCCGGGCTCCCCCCGGTCCTGCGCCTCGGGACGCGGCGTGCGGCGGGAGCCCGGCGCGGCGGGCGGCGAGTCCGGAGCCCGGCGGCCGCCCGGAGGAGCCGGAGGGAGAGCGGGAGCGAGAGGGGAGCCGCGGCGGCGTGTGCGCGCGTGTGTGTATGAGCGAGAGAGCGAGGGAGCGAGGGAGTGAGCGAGCGGGAGCGAGGGAGTGTGCGTGTCTGACTAGGGGGGAAGTGTGCAAGGGACGATCCCTTCCTTCCTCCCGCAGCCTCTGGTGGAGACTCGGAGAATGCAGCGCCCGCCGGGCAGGAGCGCCGCGCCGCGCCGAGCCCAGCCGCAGGCGGCCGCGGGGCCCGGACCCCACAGCCACCCGAGCCCGGGACCCCCGCCCCAGATCGCGTCCCTCCCTCGCCCGGAGGGGCCGGCCTCTCCATCTCCCCGCCGCCCAGTCCCAGGAATCCGGGGGGGGGGCATGCCCCTCCCTCCTCCAACCCCAGATCCGCGCGAAGGGAGCGCCCCCAGGAGGGGGACCATCGGACCGTCGCCCTCCCTGCCTGGCTGCTCAGCTCCCCCACAGGCACCAGTTTGAGACCTGACCATATCCCCCCACCTGACTTTATGGCATCTAGGGCTTCCCGCCCCCCCGCCCCCCCGCCCCCCACTGTGGGAGCCTGGCTTCAAAGGAGAGGGGGTGCAGGCAAAGGAGGGGGCAAGCTTTACAAGCAAGTGGCCACCCCTGGCTGGCTGCCCAGAAAGGCCCTTGCACAGGCGGGTTTCAGAAACAATCACTGTGCATTGGGGTGGACAGAGACAGGTGCCCGGGGCTGTGGGTCTCCAGGCAGGTGGAAGGTCAGGTGTCCCGGGAAGGGAGTGGTGTGGGCCTTTCCTCTTCTGGAGGGACACACCGGGCATGCCCACCATCAACAAAGTAAGCAGGAGAAACCAGACACCCCATCCTAAACTCAGTGGGCCACCTTGGCGCCAGAGTCTCTGGATAACATCCTCCCATTGCCCAGAAACACCTGCAGGAGGGAGTGTTCCTTGTTAAAATTCAGCTAGCCCGCTGCCTGATGTCTTTTCTGCCTGGCCCAGTTTCTTTCTCCCAGCTGCATGCCTTTCCCGACAGTGTCATCTCTCTGGGACAAAGCCTAATTGAGGAGACCCTCTCACCCTCACCTAAGTTATCAGTATGAGGCTGCAGATAGTGGGTTAGGACCAGTGACTCCCATAGACCTACATCTTGTCTTGGGTTGGGGGGAGGTCCCCTTAGGAACCCCTCCCCCCCACGGCTGCCAGACAGGTGGGTGAAGAATAACAAGAGACAGGATAGCTGCACACCTCTGTACTTGCCCTGTGGCCAGACACAAAAAGATCTTTAACCAGAGGCTGAAGTTCATGGCAAAGAGGCGGCGACAGGACCCTCCAAGTCCCCAACTCCTGAGGATCCTTAGGGACCCACACTCTACCTCACCCCACCCTGCTGCCCACCTTGCGTCCTTCCCTAATTCCCATCTCCATCCCACACCTGGGTCCTCCTCTCTTCCCTGGTGATTGGAAACACCTCTCCTGCTGGCTGCCCCTCCTGCTAAACCCCATCACTCTTTTATTTATTTTGAGATTTATTCTCCATTGTGCCAGCCTGTTCCCTCCCGTAGAGCCTTCTCTCCATTTATTCCCTTCATTGGTCTCTCCCAGCCCCCGTTTGTATCACCCCTTCTCCCAGTCTCTCTCCTCCCATCTCCTCTATTCTTAGCCTCCATTGTTTCATGTGTTCAGAGACCAGAGGCCAGCCCTTCCAGGTGCATCTCTTCATTTTCTCGGCTCTCCCGCTTTTGCTATTTCTCCAGTTCCACTCTGTTCCTCTCCCTCCAGGCCCTGGTGTGTGCTGTTCCTCTCAGGGTCACACTTAATTGTCCACAGGTCGTTTGGGCCCCAGACACTGTTGCTTTCATATCTGCATGCACCCTGTAGATACTCAATAAGCGGGCACCCTTTAGCTCTAATCTGTCTCTTTTCCCCAGAACTCTTTATTAGAACTCTAGCTTTTCCTCTCCTAACATCTCATCTCCCTTTTCTAGTCTTGCTCCTACCATTATTTCCAATTCTTCCTTCAGCAAATCTCTGAGTGTCCACCGTGCCAGGCCCCGTGCTAGGCTCTGAGGACATGTTGAGGTCACCAGCCAGAATGATCGAGCGCTTGCTGTGCACCATGATTTTGCTTTCAAGTCTTCACAACAATCAGATGCTAAAATGAATCCCATTTTACAAATAAGGAAACTGAGGCACCGAATGCTGAAATATCAGGAGCACAGTCAGCAAGTGGTGAGATCAGGTTGGTGCATCGCATCCGGGTCTGCTCTTACACTCTGGTCTGGGATAAGGTAAGCCGGGGCTTCCGCTACTGTATGGCAGGTGCAGCCAGAGGCAGTGTGGTGAGATGCAGAGAGACCTGGGTAGGATTGGGCTGAGCGCAGCTCTGCCCCACGCAGACTATGTGACGCATTAGGCAAGCCACTTCCTCCAACATCTATATGCAGATAAAACGAGATGAGTGTAACAATAGTTAGCATTTAGCAAGCCTGTGCCATGTGTCAAGCCCTGTGTTAAATGTCTTACATAGATTATTTCATTTGATTCTCATGGCAACCAACTTATACATTTATAGATGGGGAAACTCAGGCACAGAGAAACTATGAAATTTGTCCAAGGTCATACAACTAGTTTGTGGAAGAGCTGGATTCAAACCCAGGCTGGCTAGGGCAGAGCCTGCGCACTGCCCTGGTGTGTAATATTGCATCCTGGCAATGGTTAGAGGTCTAAGCTCTGCATTTTTGTGCTTTATTTTATTTTAGTTTAGTTTATTTTTTGTGGTACTGGGGATTGAACCCAGAGACATTCTAACTTCAAGCTACACCCCCAGCACGATTTTATTTATTTGGAAACAGGGTCTCTCTAGGTTGATGAGAGTCTCACTACTTGCTGAGGCTGTCCTCCAACCTGGGATCCTCCTATCTCAGCCTCCCAAGTTCTGAGATTACAGGTGCGCATCACCATGCCCAGCTATTTTTGTGCTTTAGCATGGGAAGTGCACATGTAAAGGTGACACTATTCTTCCAGGGTTGGGATGGGGTGAGGAAGAACTTGGGGGGAAGAGCATGACTGGGGGGCGATTCTGGGAGGAGGATCTTGTGAGATTTCACCTCCCAGGACCATCAGAAGGGTGGCCAGCACCATCCTGGCACCCTGAGCGTGCTACCCCTTTGAAGTAGTCATCTGGGTCCATGGATATCTGGTCCCTCCAGCCCAGGGTTCCTCCACCGCACCCTATTGAACTGTAGGGCTAGACAAGACTTTGTTAAGGGGACTGCCCTGTATATTGTGGGGTGTCTGGCGGCCTCCCTAGCTTATACCCACTAGATGCCTGTAGCATGCCACCCCCCCCCCAAGATGTGACGACCAAAAATGTGTCCAGACCTTGCCAAATGTTTCTTGAAGGGCAAAACCAGTCCCAGTAGAGAAGCTCTGCTCCAGTCTGAGAGCCTGAACAGCAGGGTCTGCTCCAGGGCGCCTGTGAGATTGAGCAGGTGTCGGTGAAGGGTGTGTGTGCGCGCGCGCGCGCGCGCGCGTGTGTGTGTGTGTGTGTGTGTGTGTGTGTGTGTGTGTCTGCTCCTAGCTCCAGGCTCCGCTGTGCTCCCGGTCTCTTCCTCTCTCCTTTTTTTTATACTTGCTTGTGCTGTGTCCAGGTTCTGGAGGGTCTCACTTCTTTTTGTCCTCCAAAGCCTGTAGCCCAATCTCTCTCTCTCTCTCTCTCTCTCTCTCTCTCTACTCTCTCTCTCTCTCTCTCTCTCTCTTTCTCTCCCTCTCCCTCTCCCTCTCTCCCTCCCTCCCTCCCTCCTCCTCCTCCTCTTCCTCCTCCTCTCCTCTCCTCTCCTCCTCTCCTCCTCTCTTCCTCTCTCTCCTTTCTTTTTTCTTTTCTTTTATCTTCTTTTCTTTTCTTTTGATACTGGGGATTGAACCCAGGGTCATTCTACTTCTGAGCTACACCGCCAACCCTTTTTATTTTGAAACAGGGTCTCGCCAAGTTGCTGGGAGTCTCACTAAGTTGCTGAGGCTGGCCTCGAACCTGCAATCCTTCTGTCTCAGCCTCCCAAGTACTGGGATTACAGGTGCGTGCCACCACACCTGGCCTGTCTCTATCTTTGTTACCCTGCTTATCTCTCTATGTCTGTCTGCGGCCTTCTCAGGCACTGTCCGTCCGTCCTTCTCTGACTCTCCCTCCACCTGTCTGTCTCCTCCTCCCCAGCAGCGTTTCAGGAGCTCTCTCTTTCTGAGTGTCTGTCTCCTTCCATGTCCCTTTCCACCTGTCCCTGTATTTCTCTCTGTCTCTGTCTGCCTCCTCCTTGGCTGTGTCCTATGTCTGACTTTCTCTTTCCATTTCCTCCTGTCTGTCTGTCTGTCCTATCTGCTTTGCCCGTGTCTGTCTTCCTCTCTATGTCTGTCTCCCCACCCCCATCTCACTTCTCTCTTGCTGCCCTCTTGTCCCCCTCTTGCCTGTCCTTCTTGGGCTCTGCTCTCTCTCTGTCCCCATCCCTCCACCTCTGCCTCCCTGATCTCTGCCTGCCTTCTTCTCCCCACACTTCCCTCCACCTCTTCCCCTCCCTCTGCGCTCCTCCCTTCCCTCCTCCCCACCCCTCCCTCTCTCCTTCCCTCCTCTCCCGCCCTCCTGCTCTGTCCGTGGGAGCTGGAAGTTAAAAGCTTTTCCGAACTTGCTCTCCAGTCGCTGTTCCCCGGCGCCTTTCATCTCGCCAGCACATTTGTAAAGCTGCGCAGACTGAAGGGCCGTGACATGAACAACCAAAGAAATGTCAGCGCGGGGAAGGGGCCGCTGGCCCGCCGGGGGCGGTGGGGGAGCAGTTGGGGTGCATCCCAGCCCCTCCCAGGAGAGGACCTGGACAGAGTGGGGTGGAGGGCCCCCCCACGAGGGCCTGCCCGAACTCTGTGCCTCTGCGGGGCCCCGGCTTCCTGCTCCAGGGCCCAGGGCAGTGCAGGGATGGGGGCACCGGGGGAGGAGGAGGCCGCCTTGACTGCTCAGCGAACCCAGGAGAGACCAGGCAGGTGCTGGGAAACCTCAGGCCTCGGTGTGGGGGAAGAGGGAGCTGAGCACTGGGCGGGGGAGCCCAGCACCCACTGCGCCCTTGGCACCTATCTGTTAATTCTGGCAGACCCGGAGCCAGATTGTCTGGGCTCAAATCCGGTCACCTCCACTTACCAGCTATGTCACCTGGGCAAGTGGCTTTACCTCCCTGCTTCTCATCTCCTCACAGGTAAAGCAGGGGTGGTGATAGTGGTGCCGATGCCACAGGGCTGGGCAAAGAGCAAATGAATGGATCCACGCAGGACACGTAGGGTAAGTGTCTCCTTAATTAATGAGAATTGCAAAACAGCTCTGCCAGGGGGGTCATCTGCCCCTTGCTACCAAGGAAACCCAAGTTTAGAGGGGGCGGGGGGAAGAACAAGGATTAACGGCCCCCCTTCCTTCCTTTTTCCTCTAGGGAGTGGGCAGGGGTAGAACTTGAGCTCTGGGAGTTCAAGGAGTGTGTGTGTGTGTGTGTGTGTGTGTGTGTGTTACTGGGGATGGAACCCAGGGGCCTTCTACCTCCAAGCTACACCCCCAGCTGGATTTTATTTTTATTTAGAAACAGGGCCTCACTAAGTAGTTGAGGCTGGCTTCGAACCTGCGATCCTCCTGTCTCAGCTTCCCACGTATTGGGATTACAAGCATGTGCCACCACGCCTGGCTGAGTCTGTGTTTTTTACTCTTGTGTCCTATGGAGGCAGTACAGAGTAGATGCTCAGTAAATATTTTTTGACTGAATGAGTGAATAGATTAATGGAAAAAAAAAACAGGAAAGGTGGCCAGGCTAGAAGACTGAAAGGCACTTTGTTTGCAGGGGGATAGAGAGGTGGGGAAAGGAGGAGCCCAGCACCTAGGGAAGTTCGGGGCCAGGGGAGAAGGTTCAAACCCAGGACTCCCATCAGGACTTAGGCAGTGGCAGCACCATGGACAGCAGACATGGTCTCAGTCCAGGAAACAGGCATCACCCCGGGAGCCTCAGCCCACGCCCCCTCACCTCTCTCCTGTAACCTCTGTCTGCGGCTAGTCCCTGACCTCGGCCACCCTTGCACCCTGTCCCTCTTCTCTCCGGGACAGTCTGCACCGTGCCTTCAGCCCCAGCCGACTTCTGCAGACCACCAGCCTGACTCTGCAGGTGGCTGCGTGGAGACAGGGATCAGGGTCCCCGGAGCTTTCCTGAAAGGCGCTAAAGACATAGCAGAGTGGAACAGGGCCTGAGCACCTGGAACATCCCTCCCGAACCCCCTTCCCTGGGGTGGCAGGGCGAGACAGCCCTGCCACACACACACGCCCCCAAACACACACTTCAAACACTCAACTCTCCCTGAATTATTCACCTGTCTCTCCCCAGGGCTGCTGCAGAGGGCCCAGCCCAGGTGCCGAGGAGGAAAAAGGCAGGAAGGCCCATTAAATTTAAACACCGCTGAGGATTGTCAGATGTGAGGTTCTATTCCTGGCCTGGAGAAGAGCAGCCAGTGGGGGGAGGGGAGGGGAGGCACCCACCGTGGGGTGCATGATTTCCTGAGTGCCAGAGGGCCGGGCAGGGATGCGAGAGGACCTGGGCCTCCCTCCCCTGCCGCCGGTCCTCATCCAAGAGGAAGCGGACTTTCCTGGCGCCTCCCTCACCTGGTTCTGGAAAGATGGGAGCGCCCATCTAAAAATAGCCTCCCTGCAGTTAACTGAGAGCCCACCATCACGCTCCCGCAGGAGGGCCCGGGCACCGCCTCTCCAGCCCCGCTGTCCCGCTGCTTCCTTCTCTCACATTCTAGCCCGGCAATGCCAAACTATTTTAGGTTTTCATCACACTCTGAGCTTTCCCAATGTCGTTCCCGCCATGCTGAGCTCCGTTTCCTCTTTTGTCTTGCTGGAGAACTCCTATTCGTCTTTCAAAATCCAGCTCCAAGCCGGGCGTGGTGACGCACGCTTGTAATCCCAGTACTTGGGAGCCTGAGACCGGAGGATCCTGGTTTGCGGCCAGCCTCAGCTACTTAGTGAGGCCCTCTGCAACTTAGTGAGACCCTGTTTCAAAATAAAGAATAAAAAAATTGGTCTGGGGGTGTACCTCGGAGGCAGAATGCCCCTGGGTTCAATCCCCAGTACTGCAAAAAAAAAAAAAAAATCCAGCTCCACCAGATGGCATGACACTCTCTCACCTTGGAACTCCCTTGGGTCTGGGACCCGAGGCCCTGGATGCTGCCCCATGTGGATAACAGAGTCCTTGACTGTTAGGCCTGATGGGGCCATCACAGATCATGACCCCTTAAGAACAGGTGGTCAAGCTGGGTGTGGTGGTGCACACCTGTAATCCCAGTACTAGGGAGTCTGAGACAGGAGGATCACAAGTTTAAGGCCAGCCTCAGCAGCTCAGTGAGGCCCTCCGCAACTTAGCAAAACCCTGTCTCAAAATAAAAAGATAAAATAGGACTGGAGGTGTAGCTCAGAGGTAGAATGGCCCTGAGTTCAATTCCCAGTGCAGAAAAAAAAAAGGACAAAAAGAACAAAACAAAACAAAATCCACAACAACAACAACAAAAAGAGGAGGCTAGCCAGGTGTGGTGGCACACGCTTGTAATCCCAGTACTTGGGAGGCTGAGACTGGAGGATCCAGGTTTGTGGCCAGCCTCAGCTACTAAATGAGGCCTCCGCAACTTAGTGAGACCCTGTTTCAAAATAAAGGATAAAAAATAGGGCTGGGGGTGTAGCTCAGAGGGAGAATGCTCCTGGGTTCAATCCCTGGTACTGATAAAAAAAAAAAAAAAGAGCAGGCAGTTGAAAGCAGCTGAGAGGCATAAGGTCTCCTTCTGGTCCTGGTGCTGGCCCAGTTCTCAGTGTTTTGGGGCAAATCTCTTTAGACCTTGTTTTTCCTTTCCTTTCCTTTCTTTTCTTTTTCATATTGGGGATTGAGCCCAGGGGAATTCTACCTTCGAGCTACATCCCTATCCCTTTTCATTTTTTATTTTGAAACAAGGTCGCACTAAGTTGCTGAGGGTCTCAGTAGGTTGCTGAGGCTGGCCTTAAACCTGTGATCCTCCTGTCTCAGCCTCCCAAGTACCGCGATTACAGACGTGCGCCACCATGCCCGGCTTGGCCTTGATTTTCTACCATGTAAAATGAAGGAGGTATAGCAGAGAATCTTTTTATGACCCTGGGTCCTTCAAGCTATTAGGGTTCCGGCGTCTCTGCTGCACACGTATTTTTTCAAACCCTTTCTCGCTCTTCCCCAGTACCGATGCCTCTTCAGTATCTCACAGAGATGCTGAAACAGCGGTGGGTGGGCTGCAGCTGGTCTGTACTGGCTTATCAAAGCCAATTGTTAGATTTTTTTTCAGGAATTTTTTGCAAACCAGTTTCACAAGCAATCGGCCCTGTTGAAATAATTTACACTATGAAAATCAACAAAGAATCCCAAACAGGGCGCGGCCTTCACCTTCCCCCAGAGCCTGGGTACCTTGGCCTGCCGCCCATGCTGTTCCCACCCGGCCCCTCCCCTGTGGGCCCCCCCAGAGTCTCTCTCACCAGGCCCAGGCCCCGACGCCCACGCTGCCCACTCAGGGGCGGGTTCTCCTTGCTTTACCATCTAGTGGTCCCTGCTGTCAAATGCTCACTTTTATGTCCCACAGTTCAATGAGGGGAGAAAAATACACGCTTTGGAGCCGACGGATCTAAGCAGAAATCCTGGCCCTGCTCTGTGTTCACAGAGCTGTTTCCTTCTTATTAGTGGGGTCCTGCTCAGCGGTCACCTTGATGTAGAGGACTCCCCTGACCACCCCCAGGAGAGTGGCGCCCGCCCCCTTCCACGTCCCCTGCCACCGCGCTTTATTTACCTTCTAAACTCTTCTCACTCCTGACATTTACATTTCTTTGTGAACTCACCCGACGATGGCCATTTCTACTTCTTGAATGTGAGTTCTGTGAGGGCAGGGGTCTTTTCTGTCTCATCTCCCAGGACATTGCCCGGCACATAGTAGGTACTCAGTTATTTCACCGAGTAAATGGCTCTGTGATCTTGGAGAATCATACCCGCTCCCTGAATTTCAGCGGCCTCTACACCCCATCTGGAAGAGTTATCCTGAGCTTTGTGTTCCTGGCCTGAGCTGCTTTAGGGAAGAGCCCAGGGCTGGGCTCTAACCCCGGCTCTGCCCCTAATCCACCTCGTGGTCACCTTGCACAAATCACAGCCCACCCCTTCTCTGCCCTTGGGTTTTGACTCCCTCAGGTGAAATGACAAGCTGGGGTGAGATGTCATTTCAATCTTTGGGTTCCATCTTCCATCCCTCCCACCCCAGCCCCACTTCATCCATCCATCCATTCATTCATTCATTCATTCATTCATCCATTCATTTGTTCAACAAATAGATTTTTTTTTGGACTAAGGATTGAACCCAGAGGCATTCTACCTCCAAGCTACACTCCCAGCCTGATTTTATTCCTTTATTTGGAAACAGGGTCTCACTAGGTTGCTGAGAGTCTCGCTAAGTTGCCGCGGCTGGCTTTGAACCTGTGATCCTCCTGTCTCAGCCTCCCAAGTGCTGGGATTATAAGCGTGCGCCACCACGCCCGGCAACAAATAGATTTTGACATCTTTCACATGCCAGACAGCAAGGATACAGCACTGAATGGGGGAAGGCCCTCGTGGGCTTACACAGAAGATGAGATTAATTAGTAAAATAAATAGTATGTCAGATGGTGGTCATGCTAAGGAGACTTTTTTTTTTTGTGGTTCTGGGGATTGAACCCAGGGGCGCTCTACCTCCGCGCTACACCCCCAGCCCTATTTTTTTATACTTGATTTTGAAACCAGGTCTCACTAAGTTGCCGAGGGCCTCACTAAGTAGCTGAGGCTGGCTGTGAACCCAGATCCTCCAGTCTCCGCCTCCCAAGTACTGGGATTACAAGCGTGCGCCACCACGCCCGGCACTAAGGAGACATTTAAAAGCAGGAAAAGGGTGCAGGGGAAGTTGAAGGGGGGGTGTCAGTTTTGGAAAAGGGAGTCAGGAAAATGTCTCCCTGCTAAGGTGATCTGTGCAGAAGGACAGGAAGGAGGTTTCTGGGGAAAGTGCCTTCCAGGCAGGGCTCAGAGCAAGCACAAACGTTCCCCTGCTGGGCGTGGTGGAATCCCAGTACCTGGGAGGCCTAGACAGGAGGATCGCAGGTTTGAAGCCAGCCTCAATAACTTAGTGAGGCCCTCTGCAACTTAGTGAGACCCTGTTTCCAAATAAGAAATAAAATAGGTCTGGGGGTGTAGCCTGGAGGTAGAATGTCCCTGGGTTTCATCCATAGTACCAAACACACACACACACACACACACACACACACATACACAAAGTCCGCCCGGGGTGTCTGGTGCCCGGAGGAAGGATCAGAGAACCAAATGACTGACTGGGCCTCTCTCCCTCCCTCCCTCGTTAGGAAGCCAGTCCCGAGTCTGTGACATGGGAGTCTCAAAAGGAGGAGGGGGCTCCCCTTTGCCTCCTCCCCTTCCCTCCTGCGTGGGGAGCCCGGCTCGCCGCGGGTGCCGGCAGCTTTCGGATCAGTAATTTATCTCCCGGTGCCACGCGTTTCCTGGAGCCGGGCACTTCCTCCCCACTCAGCCCTGCTCCCCTGAGCGGCACAGACAGGTGTGAGGAATTAGCTGTGGGGACTAATGCCGTGACAGGAACCGGCACAAAAGAAGGGGACAGAGTGTAATGTTTATTACGTTTGAGGCAAAGCAAACACGCGGCCTATTTATGTATCTATAGAGAATTAATTGGCGAGCGGCAGCAAGAAGCAGATTATAAATTAGAATCATTTTCGCCAACTGAAACCCATTCATCTTGCTTCAGAATGGGCCTGTCACCTCCTCCTGACTAATTCCTTTTAAATTCGTTGCTTTTTCTCACCGGCCCCCCACAGTTCTCACCTTGAGACCTGAACCCAGGGAGGCCACTAATGCCTCTAAGAAAGGCCGGTGTTCCAGCTCTGTGTTTGGGGGGCCCCTCTCCCCCCCGCAACCTGGACTGGGGCTGAGTCCAGCTTGCCTCACTCACACCGTGTTCCCTCCTCCTCCTGCTGTGGCCAGAGCCTCCCTCAGCCCCTTTCTGTCCCTGGTCTGTCCCCAAGGAAGGGGACTGCCCTAGCAGCGGCTCTGGCTAGGCAGGTGTTGAGGGGGCAGCGTGAGGCTGCCATTCTGGGGACCCCGGGGCACTGGCGGCTGCTGCCTGCTTTTGATGCTGGGCTCAGAGCAGGCAGCCTCGGCGGGAATCAAAGGGAAGCCACGCTGCTGGGTCCCTGGCGGGCTGGCTCTGGCATCTCTCACCTGGTGCCTGTGGAGATGAAAGGCCAGGGCAGGTGCCAGCCACTGCCAGCCCGAGAGGGGTGCCATGCCGCCCTGGGCTGTGGTCCAATTAACCCTTCCCTTCCTTCTGCCTGAGCTGTGTCAGGCCTTGGGGACTGGAGGCTGCAGGGGGAGTCCTTGGCCCAAGCCTTTGGAGGTGGGGGTGGAGAAGCAGGCAGAAGGGGAAGCCTCCCGGCTGGGAACATAGAAAAATATTATGATTGTGCCCAACCCAGGTCTGAATTCAGGTAGCACCTCCCGACTAGAAGCGGCCTCTCTCTGGACTGTTTCCTTGATGGAAAATGGAGGTGATAATAACAGCACCTATAACCCGAACTCCTTAAAAGACTGCAAGACTAGCCGGGTGTGGTGGTGCACACCTGTAATCCCAGTACTTGGGAGGCTGAGGCAGGAGGATCCCAGGTTCGATGCCAACTTCAGCAACTTAGTGAGACTATCAGCAACCTAGCGAGACCCTGTTTCAAAATAAAAAATAAATAAAATAGGGCTGGGGTATAGCCCAGAAGTAGAAGGCCCCTGGGTTCCACTCCTAGTACCACAAAAATCAATCAATCAATCAATCAATAAATAAATAAATAGATAAATAAAATACTGCAAGACTAGCCAGGCATGGTGGCACGAGCCTGTAATCCCAGTATTTGGGAGCCTGAGAGAGGAGGATCGCAGGTTTGATGCCAGCTTCAGCAACTTAGTGAGACTCTCAGCAACCTAGCGAGACCCTATTTCAAAATAAAATAGGACTGGGGGTATAACTCAGTGGTAGAACACCCCCAGTGCCACCAAAAAAAAAAAAAAAAAACTGCAAGGCTTCCATGCTAGTGGGTAAGGAGCCACCAATGTTCTCCTCTGCTCCTGGTCCTGTATCACCTACAGATACCTCCCTCCCCACGATCCAAAAACTACAGGTTGGCTCCTGGAAGGGGTGGGCGTGGGGGCTGAAGGACCTGCTCCAGCATCTGCGAGAATGTTTCCAATGAGCCACACATGCTGGACTGAGCACCAAAGGGTTTCTATCAGGCTAGGCGCAGTGGCGTAGGCTTGTAATCCCAGTACTTGGGAGGCAGAGACTGGAGGATCCGGGTTCGCGGCCAGCCTCAGCTACTTAGTGAGGCCCTCCGCAACTTCATGAGACCCTGTTTCAAAATAAAGTATTAAATACTTTGGGAGGCGGAGACACGAGGATCTGGGTTCGCGGCCAGCCTCAGCTCTCTCTCTCTCTCTCTCTCTCTCTCTCTGTCTCTCTCTCTCTCTACTTAGTGAGGTCCTCTGCAACTTCGTGAGACCCGGTTTCAAAATAAAGTACAAAAAATAGGGCCGGGGGTGTAGCGCGGAGGTAGAACGCCCCTGGGTTCAATCCCCGGTACTGCAATAAATACATAAATAAATAAAGTATTAAAAATATGGCTGGGGGTGTAGCTCGGAGGTAGAATGCCCTTGGGTTCAATCCCCCATACCACAACCACAAAAAAAAAAAAAAAAGGGTTTCTATCTTTGCTCTGCCGGTGATCCGCACTGTCACGGAGCTGAAATAAGATGATACGAGCACCGGATGGCATCCAGCAGGTACTCAATAGATATAGGTATTAGTTGACACTATTAATTTGGACCAGGGCTCTTGAGTGTAGAATCTTGGCATCTTCCCCATCCCCCAACCTTTAATAAAAAAGATAATGCTTCCAGCCTTCCCCAGGAATGTCCCACCCCACCCTAACTGTTGGCCCCAAAGAATCTCTGTGCTGCCCCTGAAGCCTGCCAGAGCCCAGCACTGGAAACGCCCCGCCCAGGACTGGAGAAGCTTTGACTTCAGCGATGCTGAATCTCCGAGGCAGACCTGGAGCCCCGAGGGCAGCCCATTCCTGACTGGCCTCTCTGAGCCCTGCTCCTCAGGTCCCCTGCAGCCTGGGGTCTGTAAAGGGCCCATCTGTGGGACCAAAGGACAGACTTGGACATGGTCACCGCAGGACCCAGGACCCCAGGCCGTGTTCAAGCAGTTGTCAAAGGCCCACAGAGAAATTTAAGATGTGAAAGGAAATAAAACAGATTAGCTTCAAAATATAAAAAGAAAAACTGCAAAATCGAAATTAATGAGTGTTTAATTAAATGTCTACAAAATATAGCATTGTGCCAACTAGTCAGCTGCAGTTCAGTCACCTCTCCCAGACTCAGGCCTGAGAAATGCCTGCGGCGGGGGTCCGTGCGGCGGACTGCGTGTGGGTGCGGGCCCTCAGAGCTGGGGTGCTCTGGGGCCACCTTGGTCTTCACACTCTCTTGGGTGCCAGCTCTGCTCTGCCCGTGCTGTGTGACCTTGGGGAAGTCACTCCCACCCTCTGGGTCTCATTTCTTTCTTGGCATCTTCCCCATCCCCCAACCTTTAATAAAAAAGATAATGCTTCCGGCCTTCCCCAGGAATGTCCCACCCCACCCTAACTGTTGGCCCCAAAGAATCTCTGTGCTGCCCCTGAAGCCAGGAGAACCCCTTCCTAGCTGCCAGGGTGGCTGAGAGGGGGATGCGGGCCTGCTTCTGGAAGGTGAGGCAAGCCCCCACAAGACTCACCTTGTGCTGAGGGAATCCAGAAAGGGGAGCACCGGAGACTGGAGGAAGGAGACTTGATTCTCCACCTCAGGAGCCCTGTCCCGCTCCGCCCCTGCACAGGGCTACGGACAGGCTGATGTTCATAACGTGGAATGGCGGGAGTGGACCTCCGAGGCCTGGCTGGGCCACACATAACCTTTCAGTTGCAGGATCCTGGAAGGAGGCAGGGGATCTGGTGTGGAGCTGGTGTCAAGCAGGTGGCTGAGCCCTCAGGGACCAAGACACAGGGGAGCGGCTATCTGCCCACTAGATTAGGACAGATGTCAGCTTTCGAACACGTGGCACAGCCCTACTGGTGCATGCCAGCTCTACATAGCATGTTATGGGTCGTTCTCCAGGATGAGCTGGGGCACCCTACTGAGTGACACAGGATTTTTTTTTTTTTTTTTTTT
>PVJS01023245.1:0-29792 GCA_004027185.1 Glis glis | reverse complement strand
GGAAAAGTGAGCGCCGGCGACTCGAGAAGCACTCACCACGAGCCGGGAGAATATGTCGAGCAAATCTCGTTTATTTAGGAAAACAGGGCAGTTTTAAAGTGAAACCCATAAAGGAATCCCCGGGCAGTAGGGTGTGGCCCAATGGCACGCAACGGGTCGGGTCATACGCCCCCTATAACCTATTATAGCCCTCTTGAGGTTAGGTGGGGCGGGTCTGCCAGCGCCATCTTTGCTATTGATATGCTGAATTGCTGAATCGCTGCCACGTGGAAGAGGCCCGGTACTCTAGAGCAGGCCTCTGCTAGTTCACCGGGCCCTTTCATGGCACCGAGTAAAGGGCCCCGCACATGCCCAGTGCCTGGCCCAAGCATGGTGTGTGTAAGATCATAAACAACCCACCTGGCGGTCTTGGCCGCCCTCTATTCCTCTGTCCAGGTGGGAGACTCCTGACTTTACTTCATCTCTTTGAGTGGCAGGTCTCAAGCTAGAGTGAGCAGGAGAATCATCTGAGGGTGTGGGAGGGGAGAGGAGGGGCTTATTAAAATACTGACTGCTGGCCCCACCCCCAGGCCTTCCACTGTGTAGGTTGGGGCGGGGCCTGAGAATTTGCATGCTTAACAAGTTCCCAGGTGCTGCTACTGCAGCTGGTCCAGGCATTACACATTAAGAATCACTGTCAGGAAGCCAGCCAGGCATGGTGACACATGCTTGTAATCCCAGTCCTTGGAAGGCTGACACAGGAGGATCTCAAGTTGGAGGACAGCCCCAGCAACTTAGCGAGAACCTCAGCAACTTAGCAAGACATTATTTAAAAATAAAAAGGATTGCAGGGTGTAGCTAAGAGGGAGAATGTCCCTGGGTTCAATCCCCAGCACTGCCCAAAAAAATCAGTCAGGGCTGGGGATGTGGCTAAGTAGTAGAGTGCTTGCACAGCATTGTAGGTTCCCGGCCAGCCTCAGCTACTTAGTGAGGCTCTCCGCAACTTAGTGAGACCCTGTTTCAAAAATAAAGAATGAAAAATAGGGCTGGGGGTGTAGCTCGGAGGAAGAATGCCCCTGGGTTCAATCCCCAGTACCACAAAAAAAGTAAATAAATAATCTCTCTCTCCCCCCCTTTTCTTTGGTGGTACTAGAGTTTGAAGCCAGGGGCATTCTACCTTCAAGCTACATCCCCAGCCCTATTTTTTATTCTTTATTTTTGAAACAGAGTCTCACTAAGTTGCAGAGGGCCTCACTAAGTAGCTGAGGCTGGCCGCGAACCTGGGATCCTCCTTACAGGCATGCACCACCATGCCCAGCTTAAATCACTCTCTTAAGAGTATCAGTCTCTGCTGGGCATGGCAGCACACACCTGTAATCCCAGTACCTGGGAGGCTGAGACAGGAGGATTGCAGATTCAAGGATAGCTTCAGCAACCTAACGAGACTTTCAGCAACCTAGTGAGACCCTGTTTCAAAACAAAAAAATAAGCCAGGTGTGGTGGCGCACACTTGTAATCCCAGTACTTGGGGAGCTGAGATAGGAGGATCACAGGTTCGAGGACAGCCTCAGCAAGTAGTGAGACTCTCATCAACTTAGTGAGATCCTGTTTCCAAATAAAAATAAAATAGACCCAGGGATGTAGCTCAGAGGTAGAATGCCCTTAGGCTAAATCCCCATAAAGCACACACACACACACACACACACACACATACACACACATATAAATAAAAAGGGCTGGGGCTGGGGGTGTGGCTCAGCAGTAGAATGCCCCTGGGTTCAATCCCCAGTACCCTCCTGCCACCAAAAAAGAGAGAAATCCAGTGAGACAATACACATGAACTCAGCACCGTGCCTGCACCCAGTAGGTGCTCAGTTAGCATAAGCCATTGCTCCTGGGAGCAGTCAGGAGACATGACAGGTTGGGAAACCATGGGACAAAAGCAGAAGTCAGAAAGGGTTCAAGCAGGTCATCGGGGCAGCAGAAGAGCAGCCAGAGAGTCCGTTACGCTGTGGGAGCAGCTAGGAGCCACGTATCGCTCCGGAGCGAGGCAGAGACAGATGAAAGCGGAATATGGTAACACCGGGCAAGAAGCTGTTGCTGGCAGCAAGTTTCATGGAGACTTGGCTGTTTGACCAGATATAGGTTTGCCAGTTTTAACAAATAAAAATAAAGGGAAAAAAATCCAGCTGAATAATGAATCAGGGTTTTTTTTTTAGTATAAATATACTCCAGATATTACTTATATTGAAAAACATTTGTTTTTCAAATACTTCAGTTGTATATCTGAAATCTGAGTTTAACTGATGTCCTTTTTTTTTGGTACTGGGGTTTGAACCCAGGGGCATTCTACCTTTGAGCTGTACCCCCCAACTCTATTTTATTTTTTACTTTGAAACAAGGTCTTGCTAAATTGCTGAGGCTGGCCTTGAACCTGTGATCCTCCTGTCTCAGCCTCCCAAGTACTAGGATTACAGGTATGCACCATCACACCCAGCTTTATTTTTTTTTTTTATTTTGAAACAGGGTCTTGCTAAATTGCTGAGGGCCTTGCTATGTTGCTGATGTTGGCCTCGAACATGCGATCCTTCTGTCTTAGCCTCCCAAGTATTGGGATTACAGATGTACACCACCATGCCCAGCTTTATTTTCCTTTATTTTTATTTATTTATTTATTTTTTTGCGGTACTGGGGATTGAACCTAGGGTCATTCTACCTCTGGGCTACACCCCCAGCCCTATTTTTTATTCTTTATTTTGAAACAGGGTCTCACTGTTGCGGAGGGCCTCACTAAGTAGCTGAGGCTGGCCGCGAACCCGGATCCTCTGGTCTCAGCCTCCCAAGTACTGGGATTACAAGCGTGCGCCACCACGCCTGGCTTTCCTTTATTTTTATTTGCTAAATCTGGCACTCCTAGCCAGACACCAGATGCCTGCCTTCCACCCGCCAAGCCTGCATGCTGCGGAGGGGGACAACCCCAGTTTCCACTGTGTCCCTTCCCACTTTTTTTTTTTTTTTGCGGTACTGGGAATTGAACCCAGGGGCATTGTACCTCCGAGCTACACCCCCAGCCCTATTTTTTTTATTCTTTATTTTGAAACAGGGTCTCACTAAGTTGTGGAGGGCCTCACTAAGTAGCTGAGGCTGGCCGCGAACCCGGATCCACCTGTCTCAGCCTCCCAAGTACTGGGATTACAAGCGTGCGCCACCACACCAGGCTGCCCCTTCCCACCTTTAATGAGGCCACCAGAAGTGGCGGAGGAGCTGGCAGCCAGCCTTGCTGCTCGCGTCACGTGATCACAGCTCAGGCCCGGGTGAGAGGGTCCACTTCCCTCATGACAGGGTCATCCAGCAAGAAAGTACTGGGGCACAGCCACTAATCGCTGGGTCTGTGAGTTAACAAAGCAGATAGGCTGTCAAATTCCACAAAGAAGGAAGTGTCACCCTCACTCTCGGATCAATAAGAAACTGACACCCAGCAGTGGTAGAGAACCACCTAGCGCAAGTACCCAGGGAGAGGAAAAGGGGTCTCTACCCCAGCAATGAGCAAACACAGCACCGATGCACGCACACTCACAGGCTGTCTCGGAGACCCTGATGTAACTACAAGGTAAAGCAGGACAGTGGCTGCTTCATTCAGCTCAGCTGGGCGCTTGGATAAAACACACTACCAGCACCAGGTAGATGAGCAGAGATTCCAGGGGTGACTGAGGGTGATTAGGGAAGGGAGGTGGGAGGAAAATAATAGAAATAATGCTATGAATGTATACAAAATTGCCAATTCCAATCTCAAAGACTTGCGGGGTGGGGGTAACCTGGTGGGGAGGGCAGCAGGAGTGTGTGCATGTATTTTTCTAACACTCTGTACCCCAATATGATGTAAAATTACAATGTACCCAATAAAAAACAAATAAAACATACTACCAGAGGCTGCCTCTCTACCCCCTCACCCTTTACCATAATTACCAAGTCCCAGATGATTCACAGTTCCGAAAACAAGCCTGTCGGAAATCCAATTTCTGCAACAACCTTTATATCAATTTTCCCCCCTTTAACAAAGAACAATGAAACAATTTGAGCTCCATCTTTAAAAATGTGAGAAGAAAACCGGGCGTGGCACATGCTTGTAATCCCAGCTATTCGGGAGGCTGAGGCAGGAGGATCGAAAGTTCGGGGCCGGCCTCTGCAACTTAACAAGACCCTGTCTCAAAATGAAATTAATTAATTAATGTATTTATTTTGCGGTACTGGGGATTGAACCCAATGGCATTCTACCTTCAAGTTATACCCCCCAGCCCGATTTTATTTCTTATTTGGAAACAGGGTCTCGCTAATTTGCCGAGGCTGGCTTCGAACCTGCGATCCTCCTGTCTCAGCCTCCCAAGTACTGGGATTACAAGCATGCGCCACCATGCCCGGCATTCAAAATGAAATTTAAAAAGGGTTGGGAGCCAGGCGTGGTGGCGCACGCTTGTAATCCCAGTACTTTGGGAGACAGAGATCAGAGGATCTGGGTTCGTGGCCAGCCTCAGCTCGCTCTCTCTCTCTCTCTCTTTCTCTCTCTCCTTTGTGAGGCCCTCCACAACTTCGTAAGACCCGGTTTCAAAATAAAGTATTAAAAATAGGGCCAGGGGTGTAGTGCGGAGATAGAATGCCCCTGGGTTCAATCCCCAGTTCCGCAAAAAAAAAAAAAAAAAAAAAAAAGGTTTGGAGATAGCCTGGCGTTGTGGTCCATGCCTGTAATTCCAGTACTTGGGAGGCTGAGACAGGAGGATCAGCAAGTTGTAAGACTCTCATCAACCTAGGGAGACCCTGTTTCAAAAAAAAAAAATAGGACTGGGAATGTAGCTTGGAGGTAGAATATCCCTTGGCTCAATCCCCAGTAACACACACACACACACACACACACACACACACACACACATGCGCGCGCTGAGGATAACCAGGCGTGGTGGTGCATGCCTATAATCCCAGTATTTGGGAGGCTGAGGCAGGAGGATCACAGGTTCAAAAGCAGCCTCAGCAACTTAGCGAGACTCTCAGAAACCTAGTAAGACCCTGTTTCAAAACAACAACAAAAAAATAGCCGGGCGTGGTAGTGCAGGCTTGTAATCCCAGTACTTGGGAGGCTGAGACAGGAAGATAGCAATTTTATGGCCAGCCTCAGCTACTTAGTGAGTCCTTCTGCAACTTAATGATACCCTGTTTCAAAATAAAGAATAAAAAAATAAGGCTGGGGTGTAGCTCAGAGGTAGAATGCCCCTGGGTTCAATCCCCAGTGCCGCAAAAATAAGTAAATAAAAATAAATAAACAAATAAATGAATAAATAAATAGGGCTGGGGGTATAGCTCAGAGGTAGAGTGCCTCTGTCAATCCCCAGTACTACACACACACAAAAAAAAAAATTCAGAGAACTGGGGATGTAGTTCAGTGATAGAGTACCCCTGAGTTCAATCCCCAGTGCTGCTAAAAAAAAAAAAAAAAAAATGTGAGATAACATTGGACATGGTGGTAGTGTGGGCTCTTAGTCCCATCTGCTTGGGAGGCTGAGATAGGATGATCACTTGAGCCCAGGAGTTCCAGGCCAGCCTAGGCAACACAGTGCAAGACCGTGCCTCTTAAAAAGTGTGATAAACATCACTGAATGCCTACTGTGCACCCTGTACTGTGTTCAGTACTGTATTTAGCTCAGCGGTTTTCGGCTCTGTTTGTACATTACAATCACATGGAGAATTTTTAAAATCTCAGTACCCTGGACATCCTTTGTCAGGGGCACAGTGGTCCCAATGTACAGCTAAGACAGAACCACTGATTGAATTTATCCTGTAAATCTCCCAATAAATTCCTGCAAAGTAGGTTTTATCACCATTTTGCAGATGAACTGGAGACTCAAAACTGGTTGGTAGATTGTCGGACTTCTGTAGCCCCAGGCCTGTATCCTCTCCTTCTTTCCTTCTCAGGCTCCTTTGAGAAATTCCTGATGCTTCCAGGGTGTGTGTTGGTTGGTCGGTGCTGGGGATTGAACCCAAGAGCCTTCTACCTCTGAGCTATACCTCCAGCCCTATTTTATTTTCAAACAGTATCTCACTAAGTTGCTCAGGGCCTCACTAAATTGCTGAGGCTGTCCTCGAATCTGCAATCCTCCTGTCTCAGCCTCCCAAGTACTGGGATTACAGGCGTGCACCACCACGCCCAGCTTCCAGGGTTTTACAGTCACATATAGTAGTTTTATAGAATGCTGCCAATGTGTTTGTGCCCTAGCACTGCCTCTTTGGTCACCTTGAGGGTGCAAGGGTCATGCATCCTCACAGGTTCTTGGAGAGATCTTTCACCCAGGGAAGCCCGCGAACCATAGATCCAAAGGGTTAAGCCGCTCCCTGACCGGGCCTCGCGGTGGCACCGGGACCACAGAGCTTCTGGTCCCGGCTCACCTGTTTCCCTCCCGCGGCGCCGGCAAGTGGAGCGAGAGCTCGGCTGGGTGAGAAGGCCGATCACCGTCTGCCCTCTGCTGGCCACTGGAGGTATGAGCCCACTGCCCTTTGATGGATGGAAAGGAGGAGCATGCATTTACTGAGCGCCTACCGTGTGCCAGGAACTGCACTGAGCGCTGGGGTGTAAGCACGAACGTGACATACTCTCATAGGGTTCAAATTCAAATAGGTTTGATCCCCAGCACCTGAAAAAAAAGGCTGACATTAATCAAATAGTCATTCAAGCAAATAAGAAATGACAACTGTGGGATAAATGAGCATATGACAATAGGGCCCTGTATAGCCTAGGGGTGTAGGGATCAGGGAACGCTGTCCCCAGGACGGGATATTTGAGCGCCAGGCACCTCACGAAGTCATTTTAAGTCATCTAGAAAATCCTGCAAGGTGGCTCTCCCCTTCGAAAAAGCAGAAAAGGGGCTCAGATTGGGGAACGAATTTGCCCAAGGTCCCTGGGCGAACTGGAAGCAAAGCCACGTCGTCGGCTGGATTCCAAAGTCCCTGTTTTCCCGCCCCTGCTGGCGGGTGAGCAGGTGGCGGGGCCACTGGGGCACTACAACTAGCAGCCCTGGGCGTGGGGCGTGGCCAGGAGGTGGAGCAGGGGGCGGTGCCTGCGGTCTGGCCCCGCCCCAGCCTCTATAGGAGAAAAGGCGCCTTGGGCGTGGAGATGGGACGGGGGCGGGGTCTCTCCGGGGTGGGGTGGAGCCTGGATGGGCTGGTGACAGCAGAGGCCTCACCTGGCTGGTGGAAGGGGTGGAGCCAGGATCTCACCCTGCTAGCGCAGGCGGAAGTGCCAGGTGAGTGCGAACAGAAGACACTCACCTGTGGGGCCTGTGTGCACAGGTAGAGGCGGTGGCTCCGGGTCCAGCAGGTCCAGTGGGCAGCTTTCCAGGTAGGGCCCAACTCGGGTGGGAGAAGAGATGTCCTTCTCGCCTCCCATCCTTTCCTTCCATTCTGCCATCCGGTCTTCTTTAATGTTCGTGGGCCTAAGTCTACCTTTAGCCCTCAGATGGGAATGCAGGGGCCGCCGGGCTGGCCTCAGCTCTTCCTTCTCCCTGACTCTGAGGCTGTGGGCTCCCTGGGAGCCAGAACATGGAATCAGGAGAGAAGGAGATGTTGTAGCCTCCCAGGGAGGCTGGTCTGGCTTTACCCAGGCTGACTGTGTGACCTTAGGGAAGGCACCCACCCTATCTGGTACCCCGTGTCCTCAGGTGCACAGCAGCATCTGACCTTTGCCGGGCCTGCCTTGAACCTGGGGGGGTCAATCTCAGGAGGTGGGGTGGGACTTTCTCAATTCCACAACAGAAGTGCCCTAGGGTCACTGTTACGGTCACTGAAATGACATTGTGAGGTGCCTGGTGCTCAAATTTCCCACCCTGGGGGCAGCTTTCGTCGATCCCCTACACCCCAGTCTAGACAGGGCAACAGAAGTGCCCTAGTGCCATCTGCTTCCTAGGGTCCTAGGCAGAGTACCCACACCCAGGAGGGCTGACACACCCTCCCCCACCCAGGAGGGCTGACAGCTCAGACCCAGGGCGGCAGCTTCTGGCTTCTCTGTGGTGGAGTAGTGGGCTAGCCTGGAAGGCCTGTGCATGTTCCCAGAGTGAGGTCTGAGGCTGGGCCAAGGCACCCTGTGAGGCTTGCCTGGAGCCCACCTGCTCATTTGCAGATAGTGGGGCCTTGAATGCCAAGTCAATGTGTCACAACTCTCAAGTGCAAGCAGGGGCCGCGTGCTAGAGGCTGACTGACCCCCTGCAGTGCCCTTGGGACCAGCTGAGGTCACTGAGGTCATGACAGTGATGCAAGGATGCTGCTCTTCTGCTGGGTGACACACGAGGGCTTTTATTGCACAGCAGAGCTTTACACAAATTATCAATTACTCACACATTCCTGATGTTAGCCCCATTTCAAAGCCTGAAGCTGAGACTCAGAGAGATGAAGCGACTTTCCCAAAGTCACAGCCAGTAAATGGCAGAGTAGAGATTCGAACCCAGGCAGTCTGGTCCCCTTGCCCACAATGTCCTGCTGCTGTCCATGATCTAGGGATCTGGTAATAAATACAGCCTTGACCTAGGACAGCAGGAGGATGGAGGAGGGGCATAGGATTCAGAGGGCTTGGGCGGAGGGTACCAATGGTTCCTGACAGGCATTCAGCTGACCAGGCTTCCGGGGGATGGAGGTGAAGTGGTTGCTTTTAGATAAGTTTATTTGGGGGTGGAAGATAATACAGGGGAGCCAAGTAGAGCTCTTTTTCTGGTGAAGGCCAAGGAGGCAGAGCTGGGTCCTGGGGAAAGAAGGCGCTCTCTGGGATGGGTGTAGGCAGAGGGGAGGAGCCCAGGGCTGGGCTCACAGGAGGCCTCCAAAATGTTTAGCTGGCAGATGTGGGGGGGGCATCAACTGGTGGGATGGGGGGCAGAAAGAAAAAAGAATTCTAGACTCCCATAACAGTCAAGCTGAGCTGGTTCTGAATTGAGACCTGTTTCATAGGAGGGAAACTGAGGCCAGCAAGTTACTTGCCCGAGAATACTGCATGGGTGGATGTGGGTAGGACCAGGTGCCCCCTGGGTGCCCACCTCTACCATTCAGCCCTTGCTACTAAATCAGTTCTCAACTGGGGGCGATCTTGTCCCCCAGGAGACGTTTAACAGTGTCTGGAAATAATTTGTCACAATCTGCAATGATGGGAAGAAGGTGCTACTGATATTTAATAGGTAAGGCCAGGGAGGTTGCTAAATATCTACAATGCACAGCTCCCCACAGCAAAGGATTTTCTAGTTCCAGATGGCAGTCATGCTGAAGTTAAACTATCCTACAGTAGCTGAGCCTACCACTTTCCTCTCCTGCTCATGCTGTATGAGTGTGTGTGTGTGTGTGTGTGTGTGTGTGTGTGTGTTACTGAGGATTGAACCCAGGGGTATTCTACCTCTGAGCTACACCTTCAGCCCTTTTTTATTTTGAAACAGGGTCTCACTAAGTTGTGAGGCTGGCCACAAACCTGCGATCCTCCTGTCTCAGCCTCCCAAGTACTGGGATTACAGGCGTGTGCCACCACACCTGGCTCCTGCTCCTGCTCTTTTGTCCTCCACAGGGCAGACAAAAGGCACGGGCCTCCAGCTGGCCAGACCTTTGCCCCCACCCCGATTGACCCCTCCCATGCTTGTTCCTTTATTCCTAGAAGCCTCTGCTTTTCCTGGGCTCACTGGTCTAAAGCCCTGACCACCAGATAGATATCAGTCCTTGTCAGTCTTTCTGTCCCTCCAGACCCATAGTCACAAACCAAAGTGGAGCATTTCACCTGGGTGCTTTGCAGATAAAATAGTTATTGAATCTGAATGGCATGTTAGGGATCCTTTTTCGCTTTAGCAATTCAAAATGTGCCTCCTGTTTGCAGAGCCCTGACATAGACTGGAGGAATCCACTGCTTGGTCTGCCATCCCAGGACAGACAGGACAGCAGCATTACCCAAGAAATGCTGTCCGTGGGGGTCCTGCCACTCAGGTTCTGCCAAGAGTAGGCTGTGTACACGAAGACAGTTCTGAAACCCTAATGGGTACTGGCACTGCCTGGGGATCTTGTTAAAATGCAGATGAATGTGACCTTGGGAGGAATGAGCTGGGCCTAAGTTTCTACATTTTTTTCTTTCTCTCTCTCTCTCTTTTTTTTTTTTTTTGTTACTGGGGAATGAACCCAGGGGCTTTCTAACTCTGAGCTACACCCCAGCCCTTTTTATTTTTTATTTTGAAACAGGGTCTCACTAAGTTGCTGAGAGACTCACTAAGTTGCTGAGGCTGGCCACGAACCTGCAATCCTCCTGTCTCAGCTTCTCAAGTACTGAGATTACAGACATGCACCACCACGGGAGGCTAAATTTCTACATTTCTTGCTCTTTTTTTTTAATGTGTGTATGTGTGTGTGTGTGTGTGTGTGTGTGTTTTCCTTTGTGATACTAGGGTTTGAACCCAGGGGTGTTCTACCTCTGAGCTACACCCAAGCCCTATCTTATTTTCTTTTATTTTGAAACAGAGTCTCACCAAGTTGTGAAGGGCCTCACTAAGTTGCTGAGACTGGCCACGAACCTGTGATCCTCTGTCTCAGCCTCCCAAGTACTGGGATTACAGGCATGCACCACCATGCCCAGCTAAGTTTCTACATTTCTAACAAGCTCCCAGGGTATGCAGAGGCTGCTGGCTCATGGACCACATTTTGAGTGCAGGACATCAGAAGACCTCCGGAGGTAGCCGTGGGCTGGGCTGCCCTCTCTGCAGATAACTGGTGTAGTTTTGGGACCATGGACTGGAAGGAGCCCATAGTATGGAGTTAGGAGAACTGGATATGGGTCATCGCTCTCCCCCACACACACAATCTATGTCCCGTTAGCTTAATAGAGCTTGGATAAGTCACTTAACCTTGGATAAGTCACTTAGCTTCTTTGAGGGGTGGTCTTGCATGACAGGGCGTCTGATTCAGGGTCTATGAGAGGCGAGTACCCTGTGGAGGTGCGACAGTCCAGGTCCTGGCATCCAGAGGGGCAGCAGGTCGCTGGCCTGGCCAGCAAGGCAGGCATGATGAGCTGAGGCAGGCATGGTAGGCACTGTGCCAGCTTGGAGGCAGCTCTCATTATAGCCTTGGCTTTTCTCCACTGCCACCACAGCCTTCTGCTTCACCCACCCTGCCTGACGTGGGAGAGCTGGAGGGACCGGTCTGGCTGGGGCAAGGAGCAACTTTGGTCCAAGACCTGAATATAGGTCTGAGGGCCTACCTGGCTGAGTCCCACTGTGAAGCTGGGGACTGAGAACTATGGGCTGGAGACCCTGTGGTCAGGCTGTGGGTCTGACCTGTAAGGTGGGCTGTGGACAGGTATCCCACCAGGAAGAATGGGAAGGAATTTGGAATTTGGGGCCTTAAGCCTCCAACTGTAGGGGAAACCCTGTCTTGGGTGACTGAATCCAGGAATAAGGCTGAGCAGAGCCTTGGGTACCTGGGGTGTTCCCACCCTGGTACCCCACATATCAGCCATAATGGCCCAACAATGCCCCTTCTAACTCGTAGGACCAGGAGGCAGCAAGAGAGCTGAATCCAAGCCAGGAGCAGTGGCACACACCTACAATCCCAGTACTTGGATGGCTGAGACAGGAGGATCGCAGGTTCTAAGCCAGCCTCAACAATTTAGCAAGACTTTCAGCAACCTAGTGAGACCCTGTTTCAAATAAAAGATAAGAAGAGCCAGGAGTGGTGGCACACATCTATAATCCCAGTTCAATCCCAGTTCACCCCTGGGTTCAATCCCCAGTACAGAGAGAAAGAAAGAGAGAAAGAGAGAAAGAGAGAAAGAGGAGAGAGAGAGAGAGAGAGAGAGAGAGAGAGAAAGCTGAACCCATTTCTTTTGTTTCTTCCTTTTGTGGTACTGGGGATTGAACCCAGGGGCATTCTACCTCTAAGCTATACCCCCAGCCCCATTTCATTTTCTATTTTGAAACAGAGTCTCACTAAGTTGTTGAGGGCCTCTCTAAATTGCTGAGGCTAGCCTCGAAACTGCAATCCTCCTGTCTGCCTCCCAAGTACTGGGATTACAAACGTGTGCCACCACACCTGGCTTGAACCCATTTTTTAATGGAAAAACAGAGGCCCCCGTCCTCTACACTTCCTTTAAGACTGCCACCCATCACCCAGTAGGGCCTGGGCCTGCTTTCTCATGCGGCCACCCCACTGTCTACCCTGTCCTGCTTTCCACAGTTGGGTCATCCCGGGGGTTCATGCCAAGGGCTCTGGGTGCGAACCACACAGACCTGGGCTCCAGTCCCAGGTCCTCTCCATAACAGGGGAGGCCCTGGACAAGTCGCTCCACCTCTCTGAGCCTGGAGCAGCTCGTCTGTAAACAGGAATAATAGCACCCGCTCTGCCAGCCTCGCAGGGTTGTTGTGCAGATTTAGATGAGCCATGCCCACTGCGCCCAGGGTCATTATCATGAGTCATGGCATTTCGAGGCCCGGGCACCCAGCTGTTGTCTTACCCTGTGCCCTTGTTTTTATCAGACGTGAACATCGGCAGTTGGAGAAGACAGACGGTTGTCCAAGGATCTGTAGCACATTTGTGGGTGAGCCAGGACTAGATCCCCCTCTCCGGGAGCACCTGCCATCCGCCTCATCTGCGCCGAGGACAGAGCAAGGACAAAGCTCCGAGGACTGGGCACCTGGGCAGGCAGGCAGGCTGCAGAAGCCTCCCCGCTGAGGGAGCCTTGGTCCACAGTGCCGCCTCTCTGCCAGCGCCAGCCATGAACTACGTGGGGCAGCTGGCGGAGACGGTGTTTGGGACGGTGAAGGAGCTGTATCGGGGCCTGAACCCCGCCACGCTGAGCGGAGGCATCGACGTGCTGGTGGTGCGGCAGGAGGACGGCTCCTTCCGCTGCTCGCCCTTCCACGTGCGCTTTGGCAAGCTGGGCGTCCTGCGTTCGCGGGAGAAAGTGGTGAGTGCCCTGGGCCACCTGTAATCCCAGGACTTGGGAGGCTGAGACAGGAGGATCTCAGGTTCAAGGCCAGCCCCTGCAACTTAGCAAGGTCCTCTGCAATTTAGTGAGACCCTGTTTCAAAATACAAAATAAAAAGGGTTGGGGGTGCTGGGCGTGATGGCGCACACATGTTTAATCACAGTACTTGGGAGGCAGAGACAGGAGGATCGCAGATTAGAGGATAGCCTCAGCAATGTAGCGAGACTCTCAGTAACCTAGCCAGGCCCTGTTTCAAAACAAAACAAAAAGGGTCTGGGGGTGTAGCTCAGAGGTAGAATGCCCCTAGGTTCAATCCCTAGTAGCAAAAAAAAAAAAAAAAAAAAAAAAAGCAGCCACTGCAGTCCCAGGGGAGGACCCAGGTCTCCCTTAGGTGGGAATCTGTCTGCTGGACAGGTTTCTCTGCTTTTGTATCATCGGAGAATGTTTTGGGGTGGGATGGGGGTCTGGGTCTGGGGGATTCCAGTTTCCCCATGGAAGAAGCCCCGTGAGGCAGAACCGGGTGCTGTGGCCAGCAGCCCTGGCTCCAGCTTGCTAAGACCTCACCAGTGTTCTTGCTAAATCCCCAAGGGGGATTTAGACATGGGCTTCAAGACATGGCTTCATGGGAACAGATGCGCTGGTGATGGTGGAAGGGTGGTTTGGGATGCTGACTCAGGGCCAAGGGTGTGGGCGACACCCAACCACCTTCGCTGGGCTCAGGAGAATGTGACAGAGATGCCTGTCAGCACCTAGGTCCAATGCGTGAAGAGCAGCGTGGTGGGTGGGCCCAAATCCCCTTTTAGATGAGGCCACTGTGAACGTTCCAGAATGTTGACAGCAAAATATTGCCTGGGAGAGACCTGTACCCCGAAGGTATGAGGTTGGCTTGTGGACTCAGACTGTTTGGGGGTTTATAGACTCACTTGTTGTGGGACCACTTCCTCACAAATTAAACGCCCCAAGCCTCGGTTTCCTTGTCTATTAAGTGGAGGTAATGATAGGAGCCACTGCAAGGGGCTGTTTGTGAAGATTAAGTGACGTCGTCTATACAGAACACCATACAAAGGCTGTGTACGTGGCGATTCTCACCATTGTTCAACAACCTGGGGGCGGGGCCTCAGTCGGGGAGACGCCTCATGTCCCCGTTCTCATGGGGTGTGGGAGAGAGAAGCACGTGGAGACCAGGCGATGAACAAGCAGCCAGGCACACTGTGTTCTCGGGGAGAGAGCTGCAGCCAGTGCCAGCTTGGGGCATGAGGAGCCCTGTCCCCTGTGGATGGTGCGGGGCACACGGGCCTGCTGTGCAGACCGTGCATCCATGCCCTGCTCCCCACTGCAGGTAGACATCGAGATCAATGGCGAGCCTGTGGACTTGCACATGAAGCTGGGTGACAGCGGGGAGGCCTTCTTTGTCCAGGAGCTGGAGAGTGACGAGGTGCGTGCCACCATCTTGGCCTGCGCCTGCCCTGCAGCTTCGCTGGGGCCCCCTCTGGGTGGGGCCTTGGGGTCCTGGGGAGCACCTCATTGGCAGAGGTCTCATGCAGGGGGTCATTGGAGCTGGCCTTGGCCTTCATGAAGTGTTGTCAGAGCCCAGAGGAAAGGGCCAGCCGGGCTGACTCTACTTCCCAGGAAGTTGAGGAAGGTTTCAGAAGAGGGGGGCCATGAGCTGAGCCCCTGATGGATGAAAAGGAGGCCTTCCCTGGGCAGCCTGGAGAGGAGGAGAGCCACAAAGTGCTCGGGGGCAGAAGGCACGGGGTCTGGTCTGTTCTGGGTCCGGTGTGGGCTCCATGCAGCTGGGACACAGAAGTGGGCGGGTGCGGGTACACAAGGGAGGCACACCCAGCACAAGCCAATGGAGGAGTTTAAACTGCTAGAACTTGACAGGCTTTAATTGAGCCCCTACTGTATACCAGACTCAGGCAAGTCTGAGTGACTCCTGCCTTCGAAGAAAGTTCTAGATTAGTCTGGGAGACAGACACACAAACAACTGATGATGGAGCTGTTGGTCATTGCAGTGAAGCGGGTTGGAACTGGGGTTTGGGATCAGCAGGGCACACTCTCTGGAGGAGGTGGCAGCTGAGTCTTAAAGGAGAAGTAGGTGTCTGCTGTAACAGACTTGGGCAGAGGCGGCGAGAGGCTGAGTGAGGCCCAGTTTCCTTCTGGCCTGCCGAACTGTGGAGTGGCTCCCTGAGATGGGGGCTGCTTTACCTCTGTTATGGAGCTCTGTAGCCAGTATGGCTGCATGGCTACACTGCTGCCACCTCTGTCCAGCCCCGATGCCTGCTTTCCTGGCCCTACATGAGCTCAGGCAGGGCTGGGATGATGGGTGGCGAGGATGCCCCGGCCCAGCTCCCGCCCTCTCAGCTCCATCCCGGTCTGCTTCCCAGGAAGACCTGCCTCCCCGACTGTGCACCTCACCCATCCCTTGGGGGGGCCTGTCTGGGTTCCCCTCGGACTCCCAGCGTGGCACAGCCAGTGAGCCCGAGGGCCTGGTCCTCACGGGCACGGCCTCCACGGGACGGAGGAAGAGGCTTCGCAGGAGGAAAGCCAGGCGGAAGGAGGATGCTGTGGCCATGGATTCTAGTTCTGAGGAGCTAGAGGCAGGCGCTGAGAGTGAGCTGTCCCCGCTGGAAAAGCCAAGGCCAGAGCCCTCACGGTGTGTAGGGACCAGGTGGAGGCTGTGGTATGGGGACACCAACCTGGGGTTCAAGGGCTGGTGCTGGGTGACTCTGGGCAGGGCCGTGACCTCTCTGGGCTCTAGTTACTTCACCTCCCCAACCCTGATGTCCAGGCTCCCGTGCCCTGCCCATGACCTTTTCCCTGTGGTCCCTCAGCAGTGCTCAATTGGAAGGGGAATCTCCACCACAGCCCAAAGACATCTACCCCTACTCTGATGGCGAGTGTTCCCCGCAGGCCAGGTGAGTGTCCAGGTGGGCTGAGGCCGGGAGTCTAGACTCAGCGAGGTTTCAGTTACACCTTCTTTCCTCCTCCTCCTCCCCCTCCTCTTCCTCCTCCTCCTCCTCCTCCTCTTCCACCTCTTCCTCCTCCTCTTCCTCTTCTTATTCTTTTTCTTTTTTTGGTGGTACTGGAGACTGAACCCAGGGGCATTCTACCTCTGAACCACACCCCCAACCCTACTTTATTTTTCATTTTGAAGCAGGGTCTTGCTAAGTTGTTGAGGGCCCCACTAAATTGCTGAGGCTGGCCTCAAACCTTTGATCCTCCTGTCTCAGCCTCCCAAGTACTGGGATTATAAGTGTGCGCCACCACGCCTGGCTTCAGTTACATCTTTATGATGACTAATGACATAAAACCCATTTAATGTGTTTATTGGCCATTTGTGTTTCTCTGTAAAGTGTTCAAGCCTTTTGCAAGTTTTTATAATTGGTAAAATACACACATCATAAAATTTACCATTTTAACCAATTCAAAGTGTACAATTCAGTGGCATTAGTACATTCACAATGTTGTGCAACCATTACTACTGTCTAGTTCTAGAGCATCTCATCACCCCAAAAGGAAACCTTGTACCCACTGAACAGTCATGTCTTGCCCATCCTTTTTCTATTTTTTCTTAAACTGGATTCCCAGTCAGGCACAGTGGCTCATGCCTGTGATCCCAGCTATTTAGGAGGCTGAGGCAGGAGGATTGTAAGTTTGAGGTCAGCTTGGACAACTTAGCAAGACCCTGTCTCAAAATAAAGCATATAAATGGCTGGGGGTGTAGTTCAGTGGCAGAGCACTCGTCTAGTAGGCGAGAGTACCTGGGTTTAATCCCAAGTAAAGTAAAAACAAATGAACAACAACAAAAACTGGATTTCCTTCTTATTGTTGATTTGGAGGCGTTCTGGTGTTCTTTATATATTTACGGATTCTTTTTTTTCTTTTTGATACTGGGGATTGAACCCAGGGGCATCTACCTCTGAGCTACATCCCCAGCCCTATTTTTTATTCTTTATTTTGAAACATGGTGTCACTAAGTTGGGGAGGGCCTCAGTAAGTAGCTGAGGCTGGCTGCGAACCTGCAATCTTCCTGTCTCAGACTCCCAAGTACTGGGATTACAAGTGTGCGCCGCCACACCTGGTTTATGGATTCTTTATATCATTACATATTCTTTACATATTTTGGATTCAACACAGGCATAAATATGTGTTGCAAATGTTTTTCTCCCAGGCTGGGCTGGGTGGCAGGGGTGGCAGGCTGACTGGAGGTCCCTGGGTACTTGTTTCCTGCAGCCTCTTGTCGGGTGAACTGTTGTCCCCTAAGAGTGACTCGGAGCTGGAGCTGCGGGCCCCCGAGCTCAGTCCCCTCCGAGCTGAATCCCACATGCAGTGGGCCTGGGGGAGGCTGCCTAAGGTGAGTGTCCCCGATCATCTCCACCCTGCCTTCCAGGGGTTCCCTGGGCCCTGTGGGTCAGGATCGGGGTGACTGAGACTCAGGCCACTTCCCCCAGGGCATTGTGGGGCATGGAAGGCAGCTCCTATACCAGCTCATCTCTTTCCATATTTGTTTGAAGGTGGCCAAAGCTGAGCGACCTGAGTCCTTGATCGTCCCTGAAAGTGGCTCTGGGGCCACCTCTCCTCTCCAGGGGGCACCCAGCACCTCCTCCTCCTCTGTGGCTGGCACAGACCCTTCGGGACCCCCAACCCTGCAAACAGGGGCCAGTGATGACCAGCCTCAGCCTGATGTGGAGTCCCGCTGGGTGGGGGCTCTGGTGGGTCCCTCTCTCCCCGCCCCAGAGAATGAGGGAAACAAGACTCCGAGCTCCAGGGGTGCCGGCCTCCCTCCCGCCTCCAGGTCATGGAGCTGGGCCACTCTGGAGGCTCCCACCAGGCAGCCAGAGGCCTCCAGGGGGAAAGGTGAGTGGTGGCCGGACCCCTCGCATTGCTTCCCTGGCCTCGCGTTATCCCCTGAGGGGCTCTGGGACTACAGCTTCTCTCTGAGCACTAGGTGAGCTAGGTACTGTGCTTGCACCGTCCCAGTGGGGGAATGAACGGTGTGCGCATCAGTAAGGAAGGGCAGGACCTGGGCCACGGGGCAGAACATGTGGTTGGAACAGCGTCAGGGAAGGCTTCTCTGAGTGGTGACTTGGGAGCTGAGACGTAGATGCTCAGGTTCCATCCAAGCGAGGAACAGGATGAGCAGAGGGAACAGCATGAGCGGGCTCCGAGGTGGGAGAGAGGCTTCATGTCTAGCGAGCACAGAGGAGAGGGCTGGGGTAGGAGCCGGGGGATGAACAGAGCCCCGAGTTCCCAGCTCAGGAGCCGGCTTTCCCTGAGAGTGCTGGGAAGGCCTTCGGTCTGCACTGCCCAAAGCAGTAGCCGCTGGCTTATATGTGGCTATTTAATATTAAATTAATTACAATTAAGCTGGATGTGGTGGTGCACGTCTGACATCCCAGTACTTGGGAAGCTGAGACGGGAGGATCTCAGGTTCAAGGACAGCCTCAGCAACGTAGCGAGACCGTGATTCAAAACAAAATAAAAAATAAAAAAAGGACAGGGTATAGCTCAGAGTAGAATGGGTTCAATCCCCATTACCACCACCACCAAAATAATAATAATAATTACAATTAAACAAAATTTAAAATTCCATTTGTCTATCACACTAACCCATTTTAAGTGTATTCAATGGCCACATGTGCCTAGGGGCTACCAAATAGGACAGTGCAGACATGGGACATTTCATCACAGAAAGTTGTCGGACAGCACTGCCTTAGGGTGTTCGAAGGGAAGGGGCGCGTGCTGCTCATGCCACTGGGCGCATGTCCAGTGTCCGCTCTTCCACCCTAGGCTCCTTGAAGAGAAGCCAGCACCTGGGTCCCAGTGACATCTACCTGGACGATTTGCCCTCCTTGGACTCTGAGAACGTGGCCCTCTACTTCCCCCAGAGGTGCCTGGGATTGGGGCCCATGGGGCCAAAGGTCCACTGCCAGTGGCCAGGGAGGAGCAGGAGCTCACCTCCCCCTTCCTTGTATTTATCTGTTTCCCCTTTTGCTCCAGTGACTGGGGGCTGGGGGCCAGGAGGTGGAGTGAGCCCAGCAGCCAGAAGCTCCTGGGGAGCTCCAGCCCCACACATGTGCTAGAACCCGCTCCGGACGCAGTGGACACAATAGCACTGTCCCTCTGTGGCGGGCTGGCCGACAGCCGGGACATCTCCCCCGGTATGTTCAACCATGACCCGAGCCCTTCTGAGGATCAGCGTGGAGCCCAGAGGATGGGGGAGGGAGAAACTGTGACTTATCCTATGATTCCTGGCATGGGGGCAAGCACAAAAGCCACCCGTGGGTGGGGAGGAACCCTGTCAGGTCAAAGAGCCACCTGGCAGGAGGTGTGTGGCGGAATGTGGGGAGCCTGGAGTCACCTGTGGGCAGTGGGTCACCTGGGCTGTGCCGGCCTCACCCCTCACTGTCTGCCTCTGTGCCCAGAGAAGTTCAACCAGCATGTCATCTCCTACCAGGACCTCACCAAAAACCCAGGGCTCCTCGATGACCCGAACCTAGTGGTGAAGATCAATGAGAAGTGAGTAGCAGCTGGGGTGGCTGGGGCCCGAGAGAGACCCACTTCCCACCCCCTGCAGCTGCTGTGGCCTCGACACCCCATTCTGTCTCCCCAGGCACTATAACTGGGCTGTGGCTGCCCCCATGATCCTTTCCTTGCAAGCCTTCCAGAAGAACTTGCCCGAGGTAATGGTTGGGATTCTGTTGGGCCATAGTCTGGGGTTGGGAGGCCCTTGGCTCAGAAGTGGAGTGTACGCAGAGACCTGGGGGCCTGTGGCTGTCAGCTGCAAGACCCATTCTGAGAGGAGACAGAGGTCCCCCAAGCCTTGCCCCATCCTGTGTGGACAAAGGTCTTCCTGGGTCTCCTGGCTGTGGCTGCCTCCTACTGATGACAAACCAGAGGGGGTAAACATGGGACAGATACCTAAGTTGGGATGACAGGAGGGTTTGGGATCTAAAAGATGAGGCTTGGGAGATGGGGTGCCACCCTTCAGCTCTCCCTAAGACTACTCCCCCAAGCTGGGTGGAGGGGTGCTTGCTTCCTGGGTAAGCACATTGTTATTGAATACCTACTATGTGCCAGGCCCAGCAATGAACCAAACAGAAACTGTGTCCAACCTCCAGGAAGGTGGTTACTCAAGGAATCACCCAGATGAATATAAAATTCAACTGAGTGCTGGGACGGAGGGGTCTGGGGTGCTCTGAGAGCCTACAGCGGGGGGTGGGGGTTGCTGAGTGAGTGCCCACCAGGCAGGTTGGAAGAGCAGTAGGCCTTGGGCAGGCTGGGGCAGGGAACAGCAGGTACAGATACCTGGAGGTAAGAGACCTGGCCTCTTCACTGCCTCCCAGAGCCTCCATTCTCCTGGGATGCCTGCCCTCGCTCTGGGAGGATATACCCTCCTGGGCAGAGCCAGCCTGTGCCTGTACTTCTGTCCCTCTGGGAGCTCGCCAGGGCCCTAACCTGGCCTGGCTCATTGCTCTTGGCTCATTAAGCCTTGCCTGAAGGGCATTACCAACTGGATGCTGACAGCTGGTATCTCCCTTCAGTGACACTCAGCTCTAC
Organism: Glis glis; assembly: GCA_004027185.1. NCBI lineage: Eukaryota > Metazoa > Chordata > Mammalia > Rodentia > Gliridae > Glis > Glis glis. The sequence continues at coordinate 9,277 of PVJS01023245.1, read as the reverse complement.
CCTCTGGCTGGTCTGGGTCTGAGCTAGGACCCAGAGCCTGTGGGAAGGAAGAGAGTCCCTCCCCTGCTTGTGTATCCTCACTTTATCCACCACTTGATGCCCCTGGGGCACACACACCCCCATACACACGCAAGCCTTTTCCCAGTGCAAGGGGGCAGCCTGGCTGGTCCACCCTGAGCACATGTCCTCCCGGCTTGGGTTCTCTACTCTGCATCTCTAGGATGCTGATGAGTCTCCCAGGTGGGCCTTGGCCTGGGCTCTCCCTGGGGTTACCTAGCAACGATCTAATCAGCATTTTCCACAAGGTTATGTTGGACCAATTAGACAGGGATGGAAACATGCAGAGAGGGAGGCTGTTCAGGATGTAGGACCACTGACCTCAGGGTGTTGCCTGTGTCCGTCTTGGAGGTTGAGGGGTGTCCTGGCCGTGGGCTGTCCTTCCTGCTGCCGCTTGGTAGCATCATGCATGGTTATACCAGTTTTTGAGAAACTCCCAAAGTAATACTGCCTTGAGCCACTTTAATAGGGGGACCGGCTTACAGGATGTGGAGGCCAGGCTGAGGCTTCGCTAGAGCTAGGGAAGCAGGGGTGGGGACAGGACTGGCCCTTGATTTCCCGTGCATAGCTTTGTGAAACATGGCTAGGAACCCCAGGAGGGAGGTGAACATGACTCCCCAGTCTCCAGATGTTGAGCACATGGGGGTCCCCAGGGCAATAGAAGGTAGGTTTGTGGGGTGCAGAAAGAACCGCCATGGCTTTCATCTGCCCACAGAGCACCGTGGACAAGCTGGAGAAGGAAAAGATGCCCCGGAAGGGTGGGCGGTGGTGGTTTTCCTGGAGACGCAGGGACTTCCCGGCGGAGGAGGTAGGGGGTCACGGTCACGAGGTGGGGCTGGCATAGGACGGGAGGCGAGGTTCATTGATGGCTATTCTTCCCACAGCATGGGGCCCAGAGGGAGAAAACTGCAGCCAGAGAGCAGCAGGGGTGAGTTGAGTTGCAGCTGGAGCCTGGGAGGATCGCCCTGGGGGGCCGGGGGCGGAGCCAGCACCCTCCCCAGCCAGCTGTGGTTCTTTGGGTCTCCCCAAGTACTTTTTTTTTCTTGAGAAACTGAGACCTAGAGACACACCAGATGTCCCTCAGTCAGGAAATGGCACAGCTGGAACAGGTACTCAGCCTCCTGGTGTAGGTGAAGGGCTGTGGTGTTGAGAGGCCAGACATCTCTGTCCCCTAACCCACAGGGACCAGCTGAATTGGCCTCCTTTTTCACTTTTTTTTTGGGGGGGCACGGAGGATTGAACCAAGGGACATTCTACCTCCGAGCTATACCCCCAGCCCTTTTTATTTTTTTATTTTGAAACAGGGTCTAAGTTGCTGAGGGTCTTGCTAAATTGCTGAGGCTGGCCTCAAGCCTGCCATCCTCCTGTCTCAGCCTCCCAAGTACTGGGATTACAGGCATGTTCCCCACACCTGGCTCTTTTTTTCACTTTTGAAGTGAACTTGCCACTGAAGTTGGGTGGAGGGTGACCAAGGATGGGCTGGCTGAAGCCACAGCAGCTGGGACTGGGAGTAAGCCCCCAAAGGGACACTAGGTGTTTCCCATAAGCCTCTCCAGGGCAGGCACTGCACCCTGGCTGGAGGAACACCAAGGCCAGCCTGGCTCTGCTCTCACCTGCCTGGGTGGGCACTGCCATCCAGCACCGGGGTATCTGCCACCACCCCCGTGGCTGGCACCTAAAGGGAGGGTGGCCTCTGGAGCGACAGGGACAGGCCCCAGGCTGCTGATGGCCTGGGTCAAGAGCGAGCACCTACTTCAAGGGAAGGGCCCTCGGGTACCTGCAGGGAGAAGATGGAAGTCCTAAGCAGCGACGACGATGGCCCAGACAGCCCTGTGATCCTCGAGGTCCCCTCTCCGTCACCCTCCACTCCGGCCTACGTTCCTACCTACAAGAAGTCCCTCCGCCTCTCCTCAGATCAGATCGTAAGTGTGTGTGCTCGTGAGTGGAAGGGAGGGGGCTGAGCTAATTCTGTCCCAGAGTCTCCTGGGGCTGAGCTGAGACACGTCCCCAAATGCCAGAATCCATCCCCTGGGCAGCCTCCCTCGTAGCCTCTGCTTGAATCCTCCAGGGACAGGGGCTCACTTCTGCCACCCCATTTCTCTGTCGGATGCTCTGCCTGGAGCACTCCTCTCTATGGCCTCTTGAGATACCCACCTGCAGCAGCCGTCCTGGCTCTGGGTCCACCCTTGAAAGCCACACTAAAGGAATCAGATGCTGATAACAGCCTCCCAGATTTTGGCAACCCCAGTCCTCCAAGTCACTTGGTCCCTGAGCTCGTAACCGGTGGCTCCTGTAATAGGAACATGTTTTCTTTCTGAGTGTGGCTCCAGGTCAGAGAAGTGTCCCGGAGGGTCTGGCCAGGCTGGTATAGAGTAGCTGCCATCTGTCTGGGGGGGCACACCACTTCAGGATCACCTGGCTTTGGTGGAGAACTGCCTCTATCCTTCCCTGTGGACCACATACAGGGCGGGGTCTCTCCTTAGGGGAGTGTTGAGTCAGGCACCCTAGCCCCAGGTAGGGGCTTCCTGTGAAGCTCCCTACAGACTCCCCCACCCATGGAGTGGGATGTCTCCCCGCCAACAGCAGCCCCAGCTTTGGGGCTGACATGGAAACTTGGGTGAGGAGTAACAGGAATGGCTTGTCTGAGTCATTTCAAAGGGCAGAAGGGAGGTTGGACTCCTGTGCCCAGCACTGGGCAGAGGATACCATGGGTACCCTCTGCCCATGTGGATGTGACCGTCTTCAGACCCTTAAGGAAGGGTCTCTGAGCTGGGAGAAAGAGGAGAACGAGAGGCCTGTGGGGACTGAAGGTCACGGTTGGGCAGTGCCTGGCTGTGGCGGATCACAGTGTCCCCTTTGCTGACCCCAGCGACGCCTGAACCTGCATGAAGGTGCCAACGATGTGGTCTTCAGTGTGACCACCCAGTACCAGGGCACCTGCCGCTGCAAAGCCACCATCTACCTGTGGCAATGGGACGACAAGGTGGTCATCTCTGACATCGATGGCACAATCACCAAGTGAGACCCAACTGGCCAGGGGGAGGGGAGGGACTCACCTCTGTCTGTGCTGGGTGTGTAGGGGGTGGGAGACAGCGGGGGAGACCCTCCCTTCCTGATGGGCCCATGGAGACCCATGCGGGCAGCCTCAGTGACCCTCTCCTCTCTGGCCGTAGGTCGGATGCTCTGGGTCACATTCTGCCCCAGCTGGGGAAAGACTGGACACACCAGGGTATCACCAGTCTCTACCACAAAATCCACCTGTGAGTGCCAGACTGGGGCTGAAGCCAGGCCCCCAACTGGAGGGAGGAGTGACAGGATGTCTTAGGCCACCCTGCCCTGGGCAGCCAGGCTTGGGGACCAGCAGGGCCCACAGGGGGACAGACTGTCAGGTCCATGGGGCGCGGAGACCTTCCTCCTGGTCCTTAGTTCTCCTGTGAGCCGTCTACCTGTTTGCCTCAGCCTGGGGAAGCCCTCCTCCATCCTGGTCCACCGGGCCTCAGGACTGTGTCCCTGCTTCTTCTAGCTGGGATGGCTGCTGAGGCCGCCTCTATCAGGCCTGGCCTAGCCATTCTCCCTAAGTCCCCTCCCTGCAGAGGTCTAGGGGTTTGCAGGCCAGAGCCCCGGGGCTGGGCTGGCCCAAGTCATGGGGGCGGGATGCGACTGGCTGGTCTCTGATGAGCACCCTGTCCTCCACCCTCAGAAATGGGTACAAGTTCCTGTACTGCTCAGCTCGGGCCATCGGCATGGCTGACCTCACCAAGGGGTACCTGCAGTGGGTGAGCGAGGGTGGCTGCGGCCTCCCCAAGGGCCCCATCCTGCTGTCTCCCAGCAGCCTCTTCTCTGCCCTCCACAGGTAACCACCCCTTTGTGAGCCCACAGCCAGCTGGGGGGAGGGGCAGTGCACTGCCAGCCCAACTAGGGCTAGCATTCAATGACAGGTGTCAGCTGGGGCTGGGTCAGACCGCATGTCACATGACCCCACTAACCCCTGGTTTCTGCCCTTCCTTGGCCCCCTTCCCTGCCTGTGGCTGTGGCTGCCCCAGGGAGGTAATCGAGAAGAAGCCAGAGGTATTCAAGGTGGCCTGCCTGAGTGACATCCGGGAGCTGTTCCTGCCCCACACACATCCCTTCCATGCTGCGTTTGGGAACAGGCCCAATGTGAGTGTCCCCTCCCATGGGCAGAGACCCCCCACTTCCCCAGCCCCTGGGGGCCTCAGTTCTACTGCTCTTGTCCCCACAGGATGTCTTTGCCTACCGACAGGTGGGCCTACCTGAATCTCGCATCTTCACAGTCAACCCCCGGGGAGAGCTCATCCAGGAGCTCATGAAGAACCACAAATCCACGTGAGGCCAGACCCTGCCTCATGTCCCCGTGCCCTGCCACGTGCCACGTCTCCTCCCTGGGCCCCAATTTCACCTCCTCCGGTGGCGGGATCCTGGGAGGGATGCTGAGCCTCCACCTGCAGTGGCAGAGGCGGAGGCCTGGCTGGGCCCTCTGTGACACCCCGTTCTGCCTACAGGTACGAGCGGCTCGGCGAGGTGGTGGAGCTCCTCTTCCCGCCTGTGGCCCGTGGCACCAGCACAGACCTGGCCCACCCTGAATTTAGCAATTTCTGCTACTGGCGGGAGCCGCTGCCCGCTGTGGACCTTGACACCTTGGCCTGAGCCCGCCCCGAGGCCCCTCTTCCCTGACCCAGGACTGGCTGGGTGTCTGGGGGCATGGGGTTGGAAGCTATGCCACGGGGCCAGCCACTGAAGGGGAGAAGGGGGCTGCGGGTGGACTGGCGGCCACAGAGACCCTCCTCTTGGAGCTGCAGGGATGGGGCAGCCTTCCCCCCGCTGCCTGCAGGGAACAAAGAACCTCAGACCAGTTAAAAGCTTTTAATTCGGAACCTGCCCCCCTTCAACAGTGCCAGAGTGGAGGGCCTAACACGAGACACCAGAAGGCAGGGCCATGGGGACCTGCAGACAGCACAGGAGGCCTGTGCCACCGTGGGGGAAACCAAGGCCAGGAGCCTCCGCAGAGCCCGGCAGAGTCTCTGGGACTGCACAGGCCGGAGGAACACAGGTTTTCCAGTTGTCCCTTGTTGGTTTCGTACCTGAAATTTTCACCACTTTGTGAACATCCCGGCAGGGCTGGGAGTCTGCAAGGGTATTAAAAGCAAGGCCTGGACCCCCTTCCTCCAGCTACAGCCTCTCTCTCTCCAGGTCTGGCTTCCTTCCGGCCTTGATATACATGAAGGCTGCTCTCGGGAGAGAAGTAATGACCTGGGGGGAAAGATTTCCCCCAAACTGGAAGGGCACCGGAATGCCCTAGAAAGTTCTTTGGGGAAGGAAAGGAAAGGGATAATTGGAGTGCAGTTTCCAAAGATTGCCTGGATCCCATTCTTTTCCTCTGGGAGTCTACAGCTGCCTATGCCCTCACCTTGAGGGAGGATCAAAAGGAAAAAAGAACTCTGGGTTTCTGTGCTTTTGCTCTGTCCTGAAGGATGTGTGGGGAGCTGGAAACCTCTGGTCTCTGGTTCAGAAATAGCATCCATGAGCTGCCAGATGTGGGGACTGTTCCAGTGGGCATCATCTTCTTGCAGAAGACGATGACTAGTGACAGAAGCCAGGGACATGAGTACAGCCGCCTCCAAAAGCTGTGACTACCCCTCGTGGGCAGAGTGAGCTATGGACAGGGCCCTGTCCAAGGACGGGCCTGGAGCTCCCTGCACAGCTGTTCATGCCGGTGTGCCCGCAGAAGCAAGTTGCTGACTGGAATGTGTGGTCTGCACCTGGCCTTCAGGCATGATGTCCTCGCCTTGAGCACAACCCTGAACAGTTAGCTTCTGATGGGTGGGATAGTCAGGTGGAGCCAAACCAAGCCCGTTCATCCAGGGGCCTCTGAAGTGACACCTAGGCTGGCCAGGGTAGGCTGGAGGCGCTGCTGGGTGAGGCAGGGCTCGGGGTGATATTCCCAGGGCTGGTGGGATCTGGGGCTTGAATCCTGTCCAGACTGCCTAGTTGGCTCGCCCTGACCTCGCCTGCTCAGCTAACTGGGCCCGACAGTCCAACAGGTCATCCCGGAGGCGGGCGATGTCCTGCGTGTGCTGAGCCAACGTGCGATTTAGCTGGTCTACGTGGCCCCACAGGCCCTCCCTGGACCTAAGGGGCTCGGTGGGCAAGCTGTTGGGGCTGGCAGCCAGCAGGCCCAGCCTCCCGCATGCGCCCTCCACCTGTGCCACCCGCTGGTCGAAGTGACCCACCGCGTGCTGGAGTTCTTGGGCTGTGTCCTGGCAACGGCTCAGTCCCCCGGCCACATGGGCCACACCAGCCTTGAGTCGCTCCAGCTCTCCCCGCAGGTTCAGGACCTGCCTGTGGCCAGCCTGGAGCCTGGAGCCTTGGCTGCTGACCTGCTCCTGGATGGCGTGGACTTCCGCTTCCACCCTGCGTTCCCGCTCATCCAGGGACACGTTGGCGGCCAAGAAGGCATCAGAGTACTGGCTGACGGAGTCACTGAGGCCTGTGAGCGACTTGCTCACCGAGTTCAGGTTGACCTTCAACAGAGTGATCTCACCTTGGAGTGAACTGCCTGTCCCCTCTGCCAGCTGCCCCTGGACCTCGGCCACAGTGCCATTGAGCTGCTGGAGCAGAGCTGTGTGGCTGGCCACCTGGTGTAGGAGGGCCTCGCTCCGGCTCTGCCAGGCCTTCACCTCTGCCACGAGGTTGTCCAGGATGGCTGAGGTGGTGCTGGGGGTGCACGACGTCTCCAGGGAGACCAGCCGTTGTTCCAGCACGGCCAGCTCTGTCTGCACGAGGGGCCGTGCTGACCTGCCTGGCGGGGCACTGTCATGGCTTAGCTCTCCAGTCAGCGTCGCCAGACGCTCCTCTAGGCTCTGCATGCGCTCCTCCAGCATGGACCCGAAGCCACCCACGCCCCAGCCCCCCATCTCCATCCTCAGACAGCAGCCCCTCGTTCCACTCTCTGTCCCATTGACGGTCTCCAGGCCCTCGAGCAGCCCGTCTGCACCTCCATCAAGCGTGCCAGCAGAGAGGTGCGCGAGCTCATCCCCAGCTGGGGTGCCGGGGCCCCTCGGGGCCTTGGTGACTGCCTGCAGGCTCCTCTCGAGGCCGTCCACACGGGCACCGATCAAGGCCAGCTGGCTGCAGCAGCTGCCCCTGCCAGCCACGCTCAAGCCCTGCAGCCGAGTGCCCAGCTGCGAGAGTTCCCGGCGCAGGGCCAGCTCCCGGCCGTCCAGGCTCTGGTGCAGCTGCCGGCTGGCTGCCTGGCCCTCCTCACACTGCTGCCGCACCTCCTGCACCCGCAGGTCACACTCGCCCTGGATGCCCTGCAGCTTCTGCTCGAAGCCATCCAGCAAGCTCCCCCAGAGTCGCTGCAGCCGCTGGTCCACGTACTCCTCCAGCAGGGCCAGGGAGGTGAGCGGGGACGGCGGGGCTTCCCGCAAGCGCTGCAGGTGGGCCTCGTGGCCGAGGGCCAGCCCGTGCACCTCCTCTAACAGCTGCACCTTGGAACGAAGCGTGTTGCTCACCTCGGTCACCTTGCTCAGGATCTCACCCAGGGGAGGTGTGAGTGGTCCTCCGGCTCTGTCTCCCGGGTCCACAAGCCCCTCCGGGATGACCCCGAAGCCCACAGGGGCAGCAGGAGCCCTGGGGCCACCAGCCATCCTGTTGGGGTCCTCGTGGCTGGCCACCAGGCCACTGAGAGTACCAAATGCTTGTGCCAGGCGCTGGACATCACCTTCCAGGCGTTCCAGCCTCTCACCAAACAGCCCTGGGCCTTTTCTTCCTGGGAGAGAGGAGGAGAGACCCCAGAGGCATCACTGGCCCGATCCTCAGTGTGTGGTGCTGCCAGGTGTTCTAAGCCTCCCTTCTCTGTGTGCATAGCTCCCCCAGCTCTGTGGCAGGGGTTGGGTGGGGCCCAGGGGCTCACTTTCACACCCAATGTGAGATGTACCCACCCCAGCTCGGCCAGAGCTCACCTCCCTGCCCCTGAGCCCAAGAAACCTAATCACCTTGAAGGAGGCCCAGAGGCAGACTCACCATGGGGACTGGGGGCTGCTCTGCTGTATGGAGGGGGCTGGGCACCTGGGCTCAGCTGCCCCGAGGGAATCTGGGGTTCAGGGTCCGGCTGTGGTGGAGTAGCCCCGTGGTCTGCGAGGTGCTCAGGGCAGCCTTCTCCCGTGAGGCCAGGGCAGCAACGCCAGGCAAGATCTGTCACTGTCTTGTAGCCAACCTTGTATCTGGGTCTGAGCACTGTGCGGTACCTGGGCCAGGGAGGGTGAGAGAGGAGGGTCTTGCACCTGGGCGCTGAGATTCCTGCCCCTGGCTGGCATTCAGGGTCACCCTTGGGTACTTGCATAAAGTTTGGATTTCTTCCCACCTCCATGCCACCCGTAGGGTTTTCCTTTTTTGGTGTTTAAGGTAACAGGGCAGAGGGGTGGGGCCAGGCCTTCCAGTGGCTATAAGCCTCATGGATGGAGGATGCAGGTAGAACCCCACCCCATCCTGCTTGCTTGGAAAGAAGGCTAGTTTAGCTCCAGCCCCCCCCCCCTTGACTACTTGGACCTTCTTTAGCTCACGCTGCAAGAAATTCCACTCAGCTTCAGTGAAACCTCAGAGAACACCGCCAAAGCCCCAAGCCCTCCTCTGTAGGTGGAAAGGGGTGCAGCCCTGGAGCCAGGGCCAATCCTGGTTCCCACCAGCTCTTAGTTCTTCCCCCTCCTCACTATTCTACTCCAGGAACTCAGCTCTGGTTACAGAGGCAGGTGGGAGGACACCTCTGTTTTTGGGGGGGTTTGATTTTTTTGTGGTACTGGGAATTGAACCCAGAGGCATTCTACCTCAGAGCAACCTCCCCAGACTGTTTCTTTTTTTTTTTTGCGGTACTGGGGATTGAACCCAGGGGCATTCTACCTCCGAGCTACACCCCCAGTCCTATTTTTTCTTCTTTATTTTGAAACAGGGTCTCACTAAGTTGCGGAGGGCCTCAGTAAGTAGCTGAGGCTAGCCACGAACCCGGATCCTCCGGTCTCAGCCTCCCAAGTACTGGGATTACAAGCGTGCGCCACCATGCCTAGCTCTTTTTTTTTATTTTGAACAGAGTCTCACTAAGTTACCGAGGGCCTTGCTAAGTTGCTGAGGCTGGCCTCAAACCCATGCTCCTCCTGTCTCAACCTCCCAAATATTAGGATTACAGGCATGCTCCACCACGCCTGGT
>PVJS01023244.1:0-29798 GCA_004027185.1 Glis glis | reverse complement strand
TGTTTTAAAATAAAAAATAAGCCAGGCGTGGTGGTGCACGCTTGTAATCCCAGTACTTTGGGAGGAGGAGACCGGAGGATCCGGGTTTGCAGCCAGCCTCAGCTCTCTCTCTCTCTCTCTCTCTCTCTCTCCTTGTCTCTCTCTCTCCCTACTTAGTGAGGCCCTCCGCAACTTTGTGAGACCCGGTTTCAAAATAAAAGTATAAAAAAATAGGGCCGGGGGTGTAGCGCGGAGGTAGAACACCCCTGGGTTCAATCCCCGGTACCGCAAAAAAAATAAAAAAATAAAATAATAAAATAAAATAAAATAAAATAAAAAATAGGGCTGGGCATGTAGCTCAGAGGTAGAATGCCCCTGGGTTCAATCCCAAGTACCACACACACAAAAAAAAGAAAGAAAAGAAAAAAAGAAGGATATAGAAAATAAAAAGGCATATTAGTGGGCACAAATTTAAGGAGAAACAATTTTATATAGTTTCAAATATATCCCCCAATAAATTTATTAACTGACAGGGAAAGGTGGAGAAGCCACCTTCACCAGATGGTCGCGGTCAGCATCGACACACTGGCGTCACGATTCCTGTGACGTGTGACTGACTGAGAAGGGCTCCACCTCCTTCCAGTGAGATTCTTGCCTAAAACATATCCCCTCAGTCCAGTTACGAGAATACACCAGCACATCTGAACTGAGGCACATCAGTGCTCTCGGGACATGCCCTGATTATGAAGGGCAAGGGGAGACTGAGGCACAGTTCCAGAGCACAGGAGACCAAGAATCGACAGCGAAATGCAGCGTGCGGTCCAAGGTCGGGTCTCGAAACCAAAGCAATCTGGACGAGGTGCGCAGATGACAATAATAAACCTGCGTTGACGATCCTGGTTTGATCACTGCTCTGTGATTACGCAAGTTGTCACCATTAGGAGAAGCTGGATTGAGGGGTGGGGAATATGGAAACTTTTTGCATTTTCTCTTTTTTTTTTCGGTGGTATTTACATAATACTTGCTTGTATTTACATAAACTCTGATAAGATATGCAATAAAACTAGTAAAAATAGTCAAGTGTAAGTGGGGGTAGAGACTCTCCACTGAAATATATGAAATAAAATAAAATAGTAAAGTGTGTGTGTGGTACTGGGGATTGAACCCAGGGGCGTTCTACCTCCGAGCTACACCCCTGGCCCTATTTTTTATACTTTATTTTGAAACCGGGTCTCACGAAGTTGCGGAGGGCCTCACTAAGGAGAGAGAGAGAGAGAGAGAGAGAGGTGAGGCTGGCCGTGAACCCGGATCCTCCGGTCTCCGCCTCCCAAGTACTGGGATTACAAGTGTGCGCCACCACGCCCGGCCCCTATTTTATATTTTTTATTTGGAAACAGGGTCTCACTAGTTGTGGAGGGCCTCACTAAGTTGCTGAGGCTGGCCGCAAACCCAGATCCTCCTGTCTCAGACCCCCAAGTACTGGGATTACAGGCGTGCATATTGCTGAATTCTTTCATTTAAAAAATTGTTTTGCAAGTGTAACTTTTCTAAAAATAAAAATCTAACACTAACGCAGTTTTATTCCTCCGGGCTGGATATGTCTTCTTTAACGAAGACTCCGGAGTGGGTAAATCAATGAAACTTCCGAGGCTTTCCTGAAACTTCCAAGGGCAAGCTGATCCTAGGGAAGGACTGTCCCACTCCTAGAACCCCAGGAACAAGAGCCAGGAGCGCTCCAGCTCCCCACGGCGCCCACCTGTGAGAGCAGGAGCAGGCGGCCCACCTGCGAGATGCAGGCCACCTGCGTCAGAGCTGGAGTTCGCCCAGGTGTGAAAGTGAAGGAAACTCTCTGACTTCTTTTTTTTGTGTGTGTGTACTGGGGATTGAACCCGGGAGGCGTTCTACCTCCAAACCACACCCCAGCCCTATTTTTAATTTTGAAACAGAGTCTCACTAAGTTGCTGAGAGTCTCACTAAATTGCTGAGGCTGGCCTCGAACCTAGGATCCTCCTGTCTCAGCCTCCCAAATCCTGGGATTACAGGCGTGCGCCACCACGCCCAGCTCCCCGCTGACAATCAAAAACCAGGCCACACAGACCGGGGACGCAGCGAGCCACCTGGGCGCTCCGGGGTCGCCGCAGCCCCGCGGGAGCCGCGCACCTTGGCCGCCCCTGGCCGGTGCGCCCGAGCGCGGGCATCCTCCGCGGGCTTCCACCTCCGCCCCCTCGCGGGTCTCGCTTCCCGGAGGGGCCCCGCGCGCCTCGGCCACCTCCGGAGACCGCGGGGGAGGCCGCGCCGCCCGCCGCTTATCCGCCCCATCTCCGCTTACATAAGACGCCTATCTCCCGGGCCATCGCCGCCAGCGCCTTCTCCCACGCTCCGAGCCTGCCCACCGCTCCCGCAGGCCTGGGGCTGGCCAGGAGGGCAGGGGCACTGAGTCATCGGTGCCCGGGCCTGGGGACTCACACAGCCCAGGTGTTTCCCTGCTCCTTCCCCCTTGGCGGGGACCCCATGGAGAGGCCACTGGCCCTACGCTACAGAAGGGGAAACTGAGGCCCATGGCGCGCCGGGGCCCCACCAGGGGCAGAGGCAGGCTTCTGGGAGTGCGGGGTTGGACCACGAAGCTTTGGGTGTGGACCGAAAGCTGGGGATTCTGCTCTCCCGGGAAGAGAGGGTGCAGGGCCGGAGGCTGCAGGAGCGAGGGCTCCAGTTTCCCCCCAAGACCCTGGTGAGGAGCTGGAGCCCCGAGGGGAAGCTCTGAGGGGCCTGGGAGAGGAAGTGGGTGAGGGAGGGCCTGGACTCAGCCCTCAGCAGGCAGATGCTGCGGCCTCTGCTGGGGAGGGTATGGAGGACTCTGGGGGAAGCAGGAGAAAGCTACCTTTCAGCACCCCTGCAGGGGTGGGTGGCTTGCAGGGGACAGGCCCAGGGCCGCCCTCCACAGCACCCATTGTACAGAGGGAAGGGGAAGGCAAGGCGGGGAGGGCAGGGGCTGCTCCACCCATGCTGACAGGCAGAGTTAACCTCACTGGGCACTGGGAAGTTACACGCGCCAACCTGGGCTGGGACCTGGGCAGCCTGCTGCCAGCCCTGCTCAGCAAAGGTGTCCCAGCAGGCTGGCCCCGACCGAAGGTCCCCACGGGCCCCAGGGTCCAGGCTGCTGGTGCTCAGAGTTATCATCAGAGTGACTTCAAAAATGAAAAGCCCCAGGAGGCCCCTGAATCGGGCTGCCTGTCTCTCTCCCTGAAGACCTGGGAGTCTGGACTTTATAAACTCTTCCCCAAGGTGGGGCCTGGAAGGAATGGCGTGGACAGGAAAATGTGAACTTCAGTCTCTTCTTTCGTCCTGTTTGAATTTTGTATCTGAATCAAGCATGACTTTGGTAATTTGAAAGATTCATTCATTGGAAAAAATAAAACCAAACTCCCAATTCCCCTGACGGTAGACAGGTGCCAGGCGCGGGGGCTGGCTAGGCTCCCAGGCCTGGCGGAGGCGCGAAGGGGTCCGAGCACAGGCGTGCAGGTTTGGGCTGTCCGGATGCTCGGGTGGTCGGGTCGATGTGAAGGCAGGCTGCCGGTGGTGCCGAGCTGCCCTGGGGCCCTCTCGCTGACCCCTGAATTACTCATCCCAGTCTCGGAAACTCTGCACCAGCCCCTCCTCGATAAATCCACTAGAAATCAAGCTCTTTCCTTTATACAATGCTGGATTTTCCACAAAGTAAAATCAAGATGAGTAAAGATGTGGTTTGTAGATAGTGCCCGGCGCAGCCGGGGACCAGGGTGTGAGGCGTCATCATTTGGGCCTATAAAAAGCTGCGGCCCGAGGCAAAGGCCACAAGCCGCTCACTGAGAACAGCACACGCCACCTGCCCCTCGGTTCTGGGTTGGCTCCGACCTCATGGCGCTCTGGTTGACGCTTGTCCTTACCCTCGCCTGCCTCGGCGGCCTGGCCGCCCCGGGCCCGGTGCCTTCCTCCACAGCCCTCAAGGAGCTCATCGAGGAGCTGGTGAACATCACGCAGGACCAGAAGGTGAGCGTGGCTGGGAGCAGGCCGGGCCTGGACCTATGCGCCTGTGGGCGAGGAGGAGCCCCGTGGCCTGCGAGCCGGGACCACCATGAGGAAGAAGGGTGCAACGACGTGGGTGGACCTATGAAAGGGGTTGACAGAACCCCCAGGGACCTCTGCTCCCCTGGCCTGGCCCTACCACTGCCAGCCCCAACTCAGCCATTCCTAACAGAAGAAAGCAGGGAAGGGTCAGGACCCTCCTGGACCCGCTTGGCACTTGCCAGCCGGTTTGAGCACAGTAATGGAGCCAACTGTGTCACTGATGGCATCTTAGCGAAGCCCGCTCTGTGGGAGGCTCTGCTGTCGAGTCGGTTCCTCTCCTCACGGGGACCAGCCAGCGGCGTCCGGGCTAGTGCTGGGTGCTTAGTACCTCATATCGCTGCTGCTGCTGCCTGTACGTCGGGGGCAGGCCCTGCCATCCTGTTTTGCGAAGGTTCGGTGAGGTTAACTGAACAGAGGCCGGGTTCAAACCAGGAGTGTCTGCTCCTGGCTGCAGTGTCCCCGCTGATAACAGAGGGCACGTACTGCCCCAGACCCCACCGCCTTCTGTCTGATCTGCACTGGTCAACAGCGGACTGGGCTGTCCCCTCCCTCAGCCAGGCCCGCTCTGGCCTGTCTACAGGCCTCCAACCCTGTGTACAGGGAGCTTTAAATAAGGCCTTACCAGCTGTGTCATTCAATTTTCTCCCAGTCCCAGGACCCCATCTGATGGGTCCTCCCAACCTCATGCAGAGCAGCAAATGAAGCTCAGGAATACTGCAGGGTCACAGGGTTGTTTGTGGGGGACCCCTGGTTGGGGCCCTGTGGCGCTAAGCTTACTGTGTCTTCGCTCCCTCAGACGCCCCTCTGCAATGGCACAATGGTGTGGAAGGTCAACCTGACGACTGATGTGGTAAGGACCCCTGGCTGTGGGGGCAGGCGGCTGCAGTCGGAGCCTTGGGCTTGGGGCGCCAAGAGCGGCCCTCTCTCCCCTCGTCGTTGGCCCTTCCCACCTCCTCGGCCCGCCTCTTCCTGTAAACGCACTAAGGTGGCCTCCTCCCCACAGTACTGCGCCGCCCTGGAGTCCCTGATCAACGTGTCCAGCTGCAGCGCCATCCAGAAGACCCAGAGGATGCTGAGTGGCCTCTGCACAAGCAAGGCCTCGCCCGGGGTAAGACCCCATCTCGCCCCTCGACCCCCGCCCACCCCTGCCAGCCCCGGGCGCCCCTGGGAACCGTGTCCACTGTGGCAGCAGGGACTCGGCCTTTGGGATCTACAGGACCCGGGCTAGAGGGCTGAGCCTTAAATATGGGTAATGACAGTCCCCACCTCAAGGGGACTTTTGTGAGACTCAACGAGACAGTCCCTGGAAAGCCCCTGGGGACTCAGGCCGTCCCGCCTGCGGCGTCCCACTGACGCTGGTTTCTCGTCTTGCGGCAGGGTTCCACCTTGCCCATCCCGGACACCAAAATCGAAGTGGGCGAGTTCGTGAAGGACCTGCGCGTTTGTTTAAAGCACCATTTTCGCACTGGGAAGTTCAACTGAGGCATGGACATATGGAGACGGGGCCTGGTTATTTATGTTGCAAACTCGTTTTTCTCTCCGATTTCAGATATTTCTTGGGAATTGGGCAGAGGGGAGGGAGGGGTACGACCGTCTTCGCTTAGACCTCAGCCTGTGCCACCTGCCTTCAGCCAAGCCAGCCCCCTGCCTGGGTGCCTGGGGCTTGGCCTGGTGTCCTCTGTCCAGGGCTCTGAGCTTGGGGACCAGGGAGAGGACACTGCCCTACACTTGTAACGCCAGAGCACACTGTAGCATTGCAGTGGGTGCTGCCCTTGCCAGAGCTCTGGTTGGGAGAGGGACCCGCTTCACACAGGCACAGTGGCGCAGAGCGGCTCCAGCACTTTTCTTCCTAGTTTTATTTATTATTGTGTGTTATTTAAATGAGTTTTTGTCAGTGTTGGGGATGGGAGACTGTTGCTGCCTGAGGGCCCCAAGACTTGGGGTTCTAGCATAAAGCAGTGGGGGGGGTAGAGGGGGGGTCCCTGGTAATAAATACTGTGCACACAATTCTGCTACCTCACTGGAGGCCTGGGGCCTCTGGGCCTCACCAGAGGCAGGGGACAGGAGAGAGGCCCAGAGTCACTCTCCTGTCTGCCAGCCAGCAGCCAGACCTCAGCCAAGGAGTAATTTATTGTTTTATTCTTGTATTTAATGTTAAGTATTAAATATGTTAGCAAAGAGTTAATAATATATGGAGCCTCGGCTTTGCAACGCCAAGGGTGGTGTGTGGGGACTGGGGGAGGGGGGTCACTGAATGAGCTGTCTCATTGACTGTCAAATTGGAAGCCACAAATAAAAATGGTGACAGATAGGCCTGATTGTGTTTGCTGTTTATTTTGGCCTCTGGGGACAGTGGTCTGTGGTCGCAGAACTCTGAGGAGCTGTGCGGGAGGCGGCTGGTCGCAGGAGGGGGAGCGATGAGGCCCCTGCCCGCTGAGGAGGCCTGGCCTGGACTGCAGGGTTCAAGGAGGAGCAGGTGTGGGGCAGGTGGAGACCTCCGTGGTGACATCACCTCCGCTCCCAGTGCGGTGTCTGGCACCTCCCACGTACCTTGACGTCACCCTGGCAACCCTTGGAGGCTGATGAGGACTCGGGCTCAGCGGCATAGGTGGCTCGCTTGAAGTGACATGCTGGTAAGAATCAACGCCAGCACTGAGCCACACTCACTCCAACTCCAAGGCCCACGTTCTCCTCTCTCAGCCTCTGTCCAAAGGCCACCTGCACGGTTTCCCCGCTACAACCCTTCAGCCTCCGTAGTGGCACCCCGCTGGCACTACCTGCTTTTTCCTTTTTTTTGCAGTACTGGGGATTGAACCCAGGGGCATTCTACCTCCAAGCTACACCCCCAGCCCTATCTTTTATTCTTTATTTGGAAACGGTCTTACTAAGTTGCGGAGGGCCTCACTAAGTACTTGAGACTGGCCACAAACCTGTGATCCTCTGGTCTCAGCCTCCCACATACTGGGATTACAAGTGTGAGCCACCACACCGGCTACTACCCACTTTCTAGAGACAGGGAGTGCGCACCATCCCCGCTGTGAGCAAAGACAGGTCAGGTGACTCGTGGCCTCTGGGCCCTGGACTAGAATGGAGAGCCGAGGTGGAAGGCCCCAGCTGCTCCGCAGAGCAGGTCTCAAGCCGCAGCCGAAGGTCACACCCATCAGATCTCTGGAGGTGCGCTGAGCAGAGGGGGCTCCAGAAGGACAGACGCCTCTGCAGTGAGTGGCGGGGGCGTGCCTCCCAGCAAGAGCCTTGGCAGGGGCTGACTGAGGGTGACCGCTCACTGGAACCAGCCCCTCCACTTTCTCAGCCCACTGTCACCGGGGAGAGGGGAGAGAACCACCCAGGCCAGACCGTGCTGGGCATGCTCAGCTGGAAGAAAAGCCAAGGGGAGGGGCGCGGACTGTGCAGGCCAGGGGACAGGGCAGGCTCTCTGGGGTGCCAAGGGAGTCCTAGGACCTAAGTCCTGCTACATTTGCCAAGCACCCCCTGTGGCCTGGCGTAGCACCAGCCATCTGGGCTAGTGTTGACCAGTGTCACATGGCCTCAAGTTTAGTACCACAGAGAACTCTTTTAAAAATAGAGGGTCTGGAGCTGGGCGTGGTGGTGCATGCTTGTAATCCTAGTACTTGGGAGGCTGAGACAGGAGGATCACAGGTTCGAAGCCAGCCTCAGCAACTCAGTGAGGCTCGCAACAACTTAGACCCTGTTTCCAAATAAAAAATAAAATAGGGCTAGGGGTGTAGCTCAGAGGTAGAATGCTCCCGGGTTCAATCTCCAGCAGCGCGCGCACACACACACACACACACACACATACATACACACAGGGAGAGTCTGAGGCTGGGCGTGGTGGCACACACTTGTAATCCCAGTACTTGGGAGGCTGAGACAGGAGGATCGCAGGTTCGCAGGTTCGCAGCTAGCCTCAGCTACTTAGTGAGGCCCTCTGCAACTTAGTGAGACCCTGTTTTAAAATAAAGAATAAAAAATAAAGAATAAAAAATAGGGCTGGGGTGTAGCTTGGAGGTAGAATGCCCCTGAGTTCAATACCCAGTTCTGAAAAAAAAAATGGAGGGTCTGGAGGAGCCTGCTCTCCCCAGGGAGGCCCCCTCCCCTCTGGAGATGAGCCGGTGGCTGCTCCCTGGGAGGGGGGAGAGGCTGGAAAGTTGGTGGGGCAATAGAGGGGAGGGGTAGCCAGGCTCGGCATCCCTCTCTATCCAGAGTCCAGGATTTTAAGACCAGAAGGATATTCATTGAAAAGTAATTAAAAAAAAAAAAAACGGAAGCTGTGCATGGTGGCACACACCTGTAATTCCAGTACTTGGGAGGCTGACATAGGAGGATCACAGGTTTGTGGACACCCTCAGCAAGTCGTGAAACTCTCATCAACCTAGTGAGACCCTGTTTCAAAATAAAAATAAAAGCCGGGCATGGTGGCACATGCTTGTAATCCCAGTACTTGGGAGGCTGAGACAGGAGGATAGCAGGTTTGCAGTCAGCCTCAGCAACTTAGTGAGGCCCTGTTTAAAAAAATAGGGCTGGGGATGTAGCTCAAGAGGTAGAATGCCCCTGGGTTCAACAATCTCCAGTACCACAATAAACAAACAAATAAATAAATATAAATAAATTAAAATAAATAAATAAAATAAAATAGGGCTGGGGTGTAGCTCGGAGGTAGAATGCCCCTGGGTTCAATCCCTACTACCACAATAAATAAACAAACAAATAAATAAACATGAAATTTTAAAAGGAACTTAGCAATCAATTTTCCAGGAGTACATTGTGTGCTTGCGTGTATGTATGTGCGTGTATGTGTGTGTGAGTGCGAGTGTGTGTGTGACTGAATCCAGGGGCATTCTACTGCTGAGCTACACCCCCAGCCCTTTTCATTTTTTATTTTGAAACAGGATCTCACTACGTTGCTGAGGTTGCTCAAACCTGCAATCCTTCTGCCTCAGCCTCCCAAGTCCTGGGATTACAGGCGTACAATCGTGCCCGGCTCAGAAGCAGCATTTCCAACCTGTGACCTCTCTGTGAGGCACTGGCCTCCCTGTTCAAAACGAAGATGGAAAGTCTTCCAGTGACATTCCACGGGGTCCCTGAAGAATATCGACTGGCCCTGGGGCTGGCACCCAGGAGGGTCCCTCAGGATTTTCCCACAGAGCTCTCCAAGCCCTGCGGGCAGGCAGGCCTGGGCTGGGTGCTGGGCAGACAGGGCAGCGCCTGGGCTTTGCCACTAGGGGTCCACAGCTCACCACGTTCTCAGCCCCGTGACAACTCACGCCCATTGTGCTGCTGAGCCTGTCCCCCAGGCAGGGGGACCTGTGCTTCCCAGCGCTGTGCGGAGACCTGGAGCGGGCAAGAGCTCTGCTGGGGCCAGGGATGCCTTCCAGAGCCCCAGAACCAGGCCACTGCTGGTGACAACAGGGAGGTGGCCCTGTCAGGAATGAAAAGGAAGAAAGAAGAACAGAGACAGGAGCCAGCTGCAGGTGGCTGGGAGTGTCCTGCCCGTGGGGCATTTGCTGGGAGTTTTGTCTGGCCACGTGGGCCTGGCTTCCTGCATGCACGCGTGCACACACACACACACACACACACACACACACACACACACGAGGCAAACCCTCCACGGAGTGGGAGAGGGAGGTTGAGAAGAGTTAAGAGCAACTATGAGTGGGAGGCAGAGGCTGGACGGGGCCCCGGGCGGGGAGCCCCTCGGCACCCCTGGAAGCCCAGGCCCGGAGGTTTCACTGGAAGAGGGGCCAGGCCCAAGTGAGAAGCGAGACCCGCGAGTTTCCGGTGAACTCCAGCAAACACCTCTGTTTGGGGCTCAGATGAGGTGTCAGAAAACACTGCCAGTCACTTCAGGGGTTTCTCTGAGGCCGGGCCCCGAACTGCTCAGGATGAGGAGGAGCGGCCAGGCGCTAGGCCGGCCCCTGGTGCCCGTGGCAGAGGGCTGCCTGAGGGCCGCCAGCTTATCGCTTTCATTGTGGTCAACGGTCAGTTTTAACCAGAGAGAAGGCCGGAGGTGCGGGCTGCTCCAGGAGGGGAGCCCGGCCTGGCTCACGGCTCTCGCCTCCTGGAGGCCCGGGCTGGCCAGGCCCAGGGCTGCATCCATGAATGCCCTCCCACACACTGCCCTCTCTTAATTCTAAAAAAGAAGAGTCAAGAGGCCCCATTCCTGTGACCTTCATTCATTTCTCAGCTCCACCCAAAGGCGACAGGGCAACAGGGTTTGCAAGAACTTTCCCAGATCAACTGATTTCTCGGCAGCAAGGGAGGGCCCCATGACGAAGCCATTCGAAATCCCAGAAGTGATTTTCTACCTACGACCTCACTTTCTGTTGCTCTCGCTCCCTTCCCTTCCACAGTGCCTTCTCTTGTGGAAAGTGACGGTCTCACAGCGTCGCTGTCGCTCAGAAACGCCCCCAGCCCGTGCCCTGCCGGGGCTGCTGCCGTGTAGTCAAAGGTGACGCAGGCTTCAGAATTAAATATAGCAACTCTCGTCAGCTCTGCGGCTCGGCATGGCGGTGGACAGGCTCTTCCTGGAGCCCTGGTGGGAGGGAAGGCCCAAGCTGGACATGTGTCCCCTGCAGGCCTACAGCCAGTCACCCCATGCCCAGCCCAGGGCCTTGCACCAGAGGAGCCGCAGTGCCACCACATCAGAAAAAGTAATTTCTCCTTTACTTACTCGTCTTTCTCCAACCTCAGTGTCCCACTTGTCCTATAAGGAGCATAGACTCATTTGTCAGTGTGGGGGGGGGCAAATTTTTTGTGTGTGGTACTGGGGATTGAACCCAGGGGCATTCTCTCTCTGAGCTACACCCCCAGCCCTATTTTATTTTTATTTTGAAATAGGGTCTCACTAGGTTGATGAGAGTCTCACTTGCTGAGGCTGTCCTCGAACCTGCGATCCTCCTGTCTCAGTCTCCCAAGTACTGGGATTATAAGCATGCACCACCACACCTGGCTGAAAAAACAAATTTAAAATATAAAAGAGGCCGGGCATGGTGGCGCATGCTTGTAATCCCAGTACTTGGGAGGCTGAGACAGGAGGATCGCAGGTTCAAGGACAGCCTCAGCTACTTAGCAAGGCCCTCTGCAACTTAGTGAAACCCTGTTTCAAAATAAAGAATAAAAAATAGGGTTGGAGGAATAGCTCGGAAGTAGAATGCCTCTGGGTTCAACCCCTAGTTCTGGAAAAATAAATTAATTAATTAAATAATTAAATAAAAAAAATAAGAAAATGTTGGGCGTGGTGGTGCATGCTTGTAATCCCAGTACTTGGGAGGCTGAGACCAGAGGATCTGGGTTCGCAGCCAGCCTCAGCTACTTAGTGAGGCCCTCTGCAACTTCGTGAGACCCGGTTTCAAAATAAAGTATAAAAAATAGGGCCGGGGGCGTAGCGCGGAGGTAGAACGTCCCTGGGTTCAATCCCCGGTACCGCAAAAAAAAAAAAAAAAAAGAGCCTGAGATTGTTATCTGGTTCTTGGAGGGAGCTGATGAGGACCAGGGCAGGTGAAGGTCTGGTGGCATCCCCCTGACCCTCCGCTGTCCCAGGAGAGCAGCCCAGGGTCTGAAGGGCTGGGGGCAACAGCTCGCAGCTGGCCGGCGTTCCGCGCTCTGTCCTGGGAGGGCTTCACCTGGCCCTGGCCTGCTGGGGGGGGGAAGGGGGGGTGGCCAGCCCCAACGAGGGTGAAATGACATCGGTGGGTTCCTGCTGACCCGGCTGCTTCCCCCTGTCTTGGGAGAAAACATCCCACCTGCTTCTCAAAGAAAAGAGGAGACAGCGGCCCGTGTGGCTTCGAGTCACACACAGAGCGACACACTGTGTCCAGCCCGGCCCGGGCTCCCTGTGCCCTCCCGCAGGGCCTCCTTGCCCCTGTGTCAGGGCCCTTCCCCACACTCTGGGACGCAGGCAGCAGGTGCAGCCAGGGCCTCAGGACAGGGACTCCAGGGTGAAAGTGGCCCTGGCTTCAAGTCGCACTGTGTCCCTGACTCTGACCGCTGTCACTTGGGCCAGGTCTTGGTCGTCCCTCTGTGGATTGCAGCTCCCTGCATCCATTCCATGAGAATTGACCGAGGCCTTACGTGGTGTCAGACAGGGCTCCAGGTGCTGGCGCGCACAGCGAGCAGAGCAAGGTCACGTCCACAGGGACAGAATAAGCAAAGCAGAGGCGCGTGGTGTGTCCTGAGTGTCGCTGAGGAGACCAGGAGCCAGAGGCTGCTCTACAGCATGGGAGGTCCAAGAGATCCTGTCCACCAGGCGGGATGAGAACGCAAGTAGAGGGAAAGAGGGAGCCGTTCACACACGGAGGGAAAGCCTCCAGGGAGCGGGGACTCCAAGAGCCAAAGGGAGAGCCGGGCTGGAAAGCTCTCCTGGCCCCCAGGGGAAGTCAGTCAGCGAGGCTGGCTGGAGGAAGAGGAGGAGGAGGAGGAGGAGGAGGAGGAGGAGGAGGAGGAGGAGGAAGAGGAGGAGGAGGAGGAGGAGCCTGGCCAGGCCTCCTGGGCCAGGGTGCTGTCTGACTCAGACTTGCGTGTGAGTGTGTGGGGGTTCTGGGGATTGAACCCAGTGGGCTTCTTCCTCTGAGCTACACCCCCAGCCTTTTCTACTTTTGATTTTCAAACAGGGTCTCGATAAGTTACCACGGGCTGGCCTGGTACCTGCGGTCCTCCTGTCTCAGCCTCGAGTACTGGATTACAGGCGTGCGCCACCACACGCAGCCTGACTCAGGTTTTAGCAGCACCGTTGTGGTTGCTGTGGGAAGTGAGAATGTGGGGTAGATGCAGGGCGGGGTCAGGAGGACCAGGGAGCAGACTCGTGTAGGAATCCAGGCAGGAACCGACGACGGCGGATGCCACAGTGCAGGGGCGTGAGGTGGGCACATTCTAGAGAGGTGTGTACACGCATGTGTAATACATAGGTATAGATTAATATAAAACATAAATATGTAAACGTACACAAATATATGTAAATGAAATATAGATGTAAATATATAATGTATAAATGTGTAACATTATATGTTAATAATTATTAAATATTTTTAATTTGCCATTCATATAAGTTTTGCTGTTGTTGTTTTGTTTTTGAAGTACTGGGGATCATACCTAGGGCTGTGTGCATGCTCGGGGAACCTTCTGCCACTGAGCTACACCTCCTGTTGCGTATAAGACTTGAAAATCTGTGTGTGTGTGTGTGTGTGTGTGTGTGTGTGTGTGTGTGTATTACTGGGGATGGAACCCAGGGGCATTCTACATCTGAGCTACACTCCCAGCCCTATTTTATTTTTATTTGGAAACAGGGTCTCCCTAATTTGCAGAGGGCTTCACTAAGTTGCTGAGGCTGGCTGCAGACCTGCGATCCTCCTGTCTCAGCCTCCCAAGTACTAGGATTACAGGTGTGTGCCATCACGCCCGGCTTAAAATCTTTTATTATAGAAAAGTTCAAACATTTACAAAACTCACAGGTATCCAACTTCCACTGTTAGCAGCTGATGGCCAGCTTTGCCTCCGCTCTGCCTCCCCACTGCCCCCAGCATGGTGGTGGATGGGGGACTGTGTGTGAGCCGAGCTGTGTGAGCCGCGTGCAGGATGGAGTTGCCGGTCACTGAGCTGGGAACGCGTGCTCCAGAGAGTTCCACCAGAACATAACTCTCACCCAGGCCTCCGCCCCCCCCGCAGCCTGCACCCTAGGGCGGCCTGCCTTCCCCAGCACTGCTTGGCCACACCGCGGGTTCCATTTCGTCTGGTTCCTGTCCTCACTACACTCAAAAGCCACCTCGCTGATGTCACCCCTTCCCAATCCTGCCCTTATCTCGCCTCCCCTCTGAAGGCCAGCTGATAGCTGACCGCTGCTTCTCCTCCCTGAGATTCTCACGCCCCGCCCAGGGCTCCTGGCCAGGCCACCTGCCCCTTCTGCCGCCCAGCCCCAGCGTCGCTGGAGTGCTTAGGTCATCTCTTGTCCCCTCTCTTCCCTTGTCCCCTGGCAGTACTTTCTTCCCTGCCACTAGTCGCCCTGTGTCTACAGATTCTCCTCCCAGCTCTGAGCTGTGGCAGCCCCTGGATTTGTCATTCCCACCTGCTGCCCTCCTAAACCGTGATCTCTGTGAAGGGCAGGTCCCCGAGCCAGAAACTCGGGGCCCCATGACAGCTGGCCTTCCTTCTTTCCTTCCTTCCTTCCTTCCTTCCTTCCTTCCTTCCTTCCTTCCTTCCTTTTTTGGTGCTAGGGATTAAACCCAGGGGTATTCTTCCTCCAAGTTATACCTTCATCCCCCTCTTTTTATCTTTTATTTTGAAACAGGGTCTCAAGCCAGGCGTGGTGACGCACACTTGTAATCCCAGTACTTGGGAGGCTGAGACAGGAGGATGGCAGGTTTGTAGCCAGCCTCAGCTACTTGTGAGGTCCTCCGCAACTTAGTGAGACCCTGTTTTAAAATAAAAGAATAAAATCGAACTGGGGGCATAGCTCAGAGGTAGAATGCCCCTGGGTTCCATTCCCAGTACCGCAAAAAAAAAAAAGAAAGAAACAGGGTCTTGCTGAGTCACTGAGAATCTTGCTAAATTTCTGAGGCTGTCCTCAAACCTACAATCCTCCTGTCTCAGCCTCCCAAGTACTGGGATTACAGGTGTGTGCCACCATGCCCGGCCCACTGCTGGCTTTTTTGAGGGCTCACTAGGCACCAGGCACCACACCAAACACTTTCTTGCCTCATACAATCATCCCACACCCCTATCATCAGCCCCATTGTACAGAGACACCTGAACGGGTCGCTTTTCCAAGGCCACATAGACAGAAGTGCAGAGGCGGGATTCAGAACGAGCCGGATCTATTGACTCCAGGTCTTAACTTTGATCCTCGACTCCTGCCCCGCGACTCAAACCCACAGCACTCCTTCCCACGGTCCACCCAGCCACGCCAGCCCCTCGGTCCTGGACGAGCGCAGGATCTGACTGGTCTTCCTCTGTCCCCTCTCCCTCCAGATGCCCGGCTTGCTCCGGCTCCTGCCTCCGGCTTCTGGCCTCCACATGCTATCCCCCCCGCCCCCGCAGCAAGCTGCTCCTAGCGGAAGCCCACTCACTCTACCCACTCACTCCACGCGAGTCAAGGTGAGCCGAGGCTGCCTGTCCTAGAGGGAGCCACTCGCTCCTTGCACAGGCTTCCGACGGTGAGGGGAGAAATCGGCTCTGCCGGCAGATGGGGCTGGCCTCGCCCGTCCTGGCTCTTGGTCCGATGGCTCCAAACCCGGGGAGTAAAGAATTGGGTTGTTGTTGCCAGAGCCTGGAAGGTAAACCCTAAGTCCTTGGGAATTTCTTTGTTCTTTTTTCTTTCTTTTCCTCTCTCTCTTCCTTCCTTCCTTCCTTCCTTCCTTCCTCTCTCTTTCTCTTTCTCTTTCTTTCTTTCTTTCTTTCTTTCTTTCTTTCTTTCTTTCTTCTACTTTGTGGTACTGGGGATTGAAACCAGCTACACTCCCAGCCAGATTTTATTTTTTATTTTGAAACAGGGTCCCACTAGGTTGCTCAGAGCCTCGCTAAGTTACTGAGGCTGTCCATGAACCTCCTGTCCCAGCCTCCCAAGTACTGGGATTACAGGCATGCGCCACCGCGCCAAGACTTTCGGAGCGATAGTGTATGCTGGCCAAGTGGCCCCTGGTGGCTCCAGGCCCTTTGCTAACAAGATGAGCCAGGATGGGGCAGGCCACACCGCTGAGCAACTGGGATATGGGCCTGGCTCTGGGCAGGGGGTGAGGAGGATGGTTCAACCAAGTGGCCCATGGTCCCATCAACCAGGCCGGCAGGAAGACCTCTGGCACCAGCGCCCAGGGAGCCACCCCGGTTGGGAGTCTTCTACATTTTGTCATATATCGAGGTGCTGAGAAGCTGACACTCTGACTTGTTGGGGAGAAGACAACGGAAGCTCTGAGGTGGGACCTGACCTCGCCCTTTGTGTCTCTCGTTAGGTTGGTTCTCATGTGTATCTTTGTCCTGCAATAAAACTGTGATCTTATGTATAGCAAGCACCTTCCTGAGTTCTCTGAGTCATTGTAGCAAATTATTGAACCCAAGGGGGTAGCAGGAACCCCCAAATTTGTAGCCAGCTGATCAGAAGTGAGGGGGGACAGGGACCCCTGCATTTGCAGCTGGTGTCTGAACGGAGGGCAGTCTCTGGAGGACCGCATTCTTAACCTGTGAAGTTTGGCTCAACTCACAGAAGCAGAGAGTAGAATGGTGGTCGCCAGGGGGAAGGAGATGGAAGGTCGGGGAGATGTTGGTCAAAAGATACATCCAGGCCAGGCAGATGTGGTGGTGCACATCTGTCATCCTAGTATGTGGGAGGCTGAGACAGGAGGATCGCAGGTTCACAGCCAGCCTCAGTAACTTAGCGAGGCCCTTCATAGCATAGCTTAGTGAGACCCTGTTTCAAAATAATAAAAAATAGGGCTGGGGGTGTAGCTCAGAGGTAGAATGGCCCTGGATGCAACCCCCAGTACCACAAAATAAATGAATAAATAAGTAAATAAAATAAAAACAAAAACAAAAAGGAGCTAGGGTGTAGCTCAGAGGTAGTACCAAATAAATAAATAAATAAATAAATAGGACTTATTTACATATGTATAAATATATATAGGATTTATTTATATATAAATGTGTATTTATAAAAAAAAATATATATATATATATATATATAGGATATATATAGGACTGGGAGTGTAGCTCAGAGGTAGAATGCCCTGGGTTCAATCCCCAGTACAAAACAAAAACAACAGAGCAGGGTGGTGCCGGGGCACTGACAGAACAGACTGGTGACTCTGTAAGATTGTGGCTCTTTTTTCTAATTAGCTGAGAATGTAAGTTTCACTTAGAAAGTGGCCATTCCTGAAGCCTGTCTCAGTCTTGCCTCGGACCACCTGACTTATTGGTAAAGACCTTAATGGACCTGGTAGGACCCCAACTAGACCCACTCGATGCTACCTGTCCTCCCCCCAGGACGTAGACGTGCACAAGCAGAAGGGTGCTGGGCCGGGGCAGGAGAGCGTCTGAGCCCGTTATTCTCCCTCCACTCAGAAGCAGCCCAGGCCCGCTTTCCCACCACAGCAGAGTGGCCAAGGTCCCCCCATACCTGGAAGAAGCCGGGCAAGTCAACGTTTCTTGATATTACTCTAACACATACTCGGACACCTGTGGCCTCTTCCTTGTATGCAAAGTAAAAAGCCGGCAGCAACCCCAAGCTGATAAGATTAATCTAAAGCGCCAATTATGGTGTAATTTCCTATGCTGAAACTTTGTAGTTAATTTTAAAAAAAGGTTTCATTTTCCTATTGGTCTAAATTCACAGGAACATTTTCTACCTGTTTTCTGTGAGGCATTTTTTCTCCTGGAAGAGAGGCGCTGATTGGCCCTGAGTAACTGACAATCTGGTGTAACGAAAATTTCCAATGTAAACTCATTTTCCCTCAGTTTCAGCAATTTTAAACCTATATATAGAGATATCTTTGTCAGAATTGCATTGTTAGCCTCTCCTGATAAACTCTCACGCCGACACTGCCTAGAGAGATCTATTGATGGGTCTGGCCCCCCGGTTGATCACCATTCTGCTGGGGCTACTATGTTCTGCCAACCTCACCCACGGGTGCAATGTCACCTTAGAAGAGATCATCGAAACTTTGAACACGCTCTCAGAGAAAAAGGTGAGTCCCCTATCTGGCACCATCTCTCCCCCAGACGATGGTGCCGGACCCTGAGAAGAACAGAGGAAGACCTCTGCCTCCTGTTCTTTTCTGGGGAATTGTAGGACACTTTCCCACTGCGAGGGCGTTAGAGACGTTTGTCGGGGTTTCTCTGTCCAGTCGGAGGTTAACTCTGTCTCTTTCTCTCCTGTTCCTGCCTGTGCCAAGACCCCGTGCTTCGAGCAGACGGTGGCAGACGCCTTTGCTGTCCCCAAGGTAAGAAGCTGTCCCGTGTTCTGCTTTGGCGGTCGGGTGACTTGGGAGAGGAGGGCCATCCGCTGTCGTTAGTGGAAAGCGGGCAGGGCCGAAGAAACGACAGGGCGAGGAAGGTTTTTACACGATGAGAGTTCTGATATTTATGCTCAAGCCCTTGTTGGAGTTTCTGGTTTCGCTTGGTTTGGAAGAGGCCTAACTCAGATCTGGTCAAGGAAGACCTCTTTAGGCTTAGCCAGCCTCCGCCTAGTACCCGGGACGTGGGAGGCCCTTGATGAATGCCTCTTCAATGGGAGAAGCTTTCTGGCCCCTGCATTTCTGAAAACCCAGTACTCTCACAAAGCAGATATTGAGATTACAGGTCGAGCGGGCTTTCACTTTGCCTAAGAGACTCCCTATGGCAACAGAGAAAGCGTCGCCGGGGCCCCTGCTCTGCCACAGCCTGGCCACCTGGCAGCCCGTGGGGACGCGGGGCTGGCTGGGCAGAGAGCCTCGGCTTGCTCTGTCCTGCCTCAGTCCCCTCCAGCCCGGCCCGGGGGTGTCCTTTGGACATGTCCCTGCCCAGGCTGCCGGGCGTGGTCTCACCCCCGCCCCTCCATCAGTACACAGTGGGAGGAGATAGATGTCACAGCTGATAGCGCGTTTTCTCTGACAAACACGCGACTCTGGCCGTATCAATAGCTTGGTGCACCTCAGTTCCTGTTTTCATGGAAACACACAACTGAGAACGAAAGCCCCAGAGCCTCGACTCACCAGTGGTCTCCCAGCCAGCCACCTGCTTTCCACGGGAGCTGGAGAGGCTGGCGACGTGGCCGGGGGTGCAGACGGGTGGTCAGGTCTCCTCACACCCCGGCACCGGCTCTGACAGGGCCCATCCTACCTCCTGAGGAGAACTCTCCTTTAGGCCTTTACGTGGACGAGCTCATTCCATTAAAGATCACTGGGCCCTGACAGAGGATGAGATTTTGAAGGACAATATATAAATCTTATATGCATGTAACTTGTGTCGATATCAAATTTTATAGATACGTAACTATGTATGCGTAAAATCGCCAAGTCCTTCCAACCCAGATGGCATGCACTAGAAGCCCGGAGTGCCCTGGGTTGTGCTGTGGGTTCTCCGAGGCCGCTGCCCTGCTCCGCCGGCTCACCAGGACACGAGCGTGCTGTCAGCGGCTCTGCCACTAGCCAGCCGGGTGGCCTCTGGCAAGTCTTCCCACCTCTTTGAGCCTCAGTTTCCACATTTGAAGATATGAACGTGAATTTGGCGGGGGGGATTTGAGGTTGTTTGGAATCGAGAGTAGGATGATCTAACTCTGATGGAACACAGTCTGGCTGTAGAGAAACAAGGAGGAGGAGAGGCGGGTGGAAATGGTCAACTCCCTACCCCCACCCCAAATCCAAGCCTGGGGGGGGGCCGCTCTGGGCTGTTTCTAGAGGAGCCGGCCCCTCCCTCTCACCCCTCGCCCCCACACTGGCTCCCCTTGCTTACCTCTCGTGCGCCTCCCTCACCACACACACGTCCTGAAGCAGGTCCCCGCTCCCTCCCTCACGCGGAGCTCTCAGCCTCCCCCACGCTGCCTCCTGGCCTCCAGAAATGAACAATCTCCCTCTCCCATTATTTCTTTTCCTCAAAGACTCAGCACTGCTTCCTTACATATTAAGATATTTCTAACCTGGAACACTGGCGCACGCCTCTAATCCCACTACTTGGGAGGCTGAGACAGGAGGATTGCAGGTTGGAGGCCAGCCTTGGCAACTTAGTGAGACCCTGCTTCAAAGTTAAAAATAAAATAAGGCTGGGGGTGTAGCTCAGAGGTAGACTGTCCCTGCGTTCAATCCCTAGTACCAATTAAAAAAAAAAAAGCTGGGTGTGGTGGTGCACGCTTGTAATCCCAGTACTTGGGAGGCTGAGACAGGAGGATTGCAGGTTCGAGGACAGCCTCACCAAGCAGTGAGACTCATTAACCTAGTGAGACCCTGTTTCAAAATAAAAATAAAAAATAGGTCTGGGAGTGTAGCTCGGAGGTAGAATGCCTGAGTTCAATATATTTATTGAACTCATATATATATTCTGAATATATATATGAGTTATATATATATATATGAGTTCATATATATATTTCTGAATGGAGAAAGAATATCTTCTTCAAAAACCCTAAAAGTGGTATGTGGGAGGGAAGGTACTTCTTTGTGTTCCCAAAGGAGAATATATTTCCAGAATCCAGGGTACTCATTTTATTTCTTTTGGGGATTAAGAACCCTGGTAGTTCCAAGCTGGGTAGCACCCCGCACTTGGTGGTTTCTAGAAAGAGCGCGCTGATGGAAGATGAGCGTCACAGGTGGCTCCTGCCGGGCGGGAATCGGGGCAGTCAGGACTGAGGAAGCGCGAGTGGGAGCGAGCCGGCTGGCCGCTCCATGGAGGACTTTCGGGTGGGCCATTAGTTGGAGAAATTTCCTATTTACCAGAGAGAGCTAAAATCCATGCTCCTTCAGAGAATGCCACCCCAACCCTTTTAGTTTTTGTTCGTTTTTAAAGGATTTTGTCAATAGTACTAGTTGACTAAATTTGGGCAGAATTGGAGATATGAATGCTAAATATCAATGGACTAAGTTTTCACAGCCCTAAGTGAGGATTAGCCCAGAGTCAAGTTCAAATGTGAGGCTAGCCCAGAGCCAAGATAGAATGTGAGGCTAGCCCAGAGCCAAGTTAGAACAGGAAGCTAGCTCATAGCCAAGTTAGAATGTGAGGCTAGCCCAGAGCCAAGTTTGAAGGCAAGACTAGCCCAGAACCAAGTTAGAACATGAGACTAGCTAAGAGCCAAGTTAGAATGCGAGGCTAGCCCAGAGCCAAGTTAGATTGTGAGGCTAGCCCATTAGAATGTGAGGTTAACCCAAAACCAAGTTAGAATAGGAGGTTAGCCCAGAGCCAAGTTAGAAGGCTGGTAGTCAGTACCACAGAAGGGACCCCCAGGCAGCCGTTTCTGCCACTCCTGCGAGGGGCAGACCTAACTCTGCGTGGCCTAGGGCCGCCCTTTGAGCGGTTCTGAATTGTGAGGTCCGCTGGGCTGTGAGAGCGCTTTCTCTGAGCCACGGCCAGGCCCACTTGGGCCCACAGGCAGACGGAGTGGTCTGGTAAGAAGCTGGGGGTAGCATGGTACGTCACTCTTTGGCAGGAAAACCGATGGCACTACAGCCTTAAGGCCTTTAACCAAACCTGCCTTGAGTCATTCTTCTAAAGCTTTTCCATCTGATGCAGCCTCTCTTCAGCGTCAGTTTTGTCTTAGTTTTAGAAAGTCCTTTGAAGAATATCTTTGCGGAGCTTTTTCTATATGCTGTGGCTAGGTAGTGATCAAAATGAACAGGCAGTGTAACTCTCCGGCTCCAGGCCAGCTTCAGGAAAGTCTGCTAGGTTTGGATGGGAAAATAGGCAAAGCGGCTCTGTTTTCGGCTCTCTCCACAGCAACATGGGCGTAGACCTCGGCGGGAAGCACAGGCGGCCCTTCCCCTTGTCCTCCCTGCCTCCGCTCACCCACAGAGCCCGGCCCCTGACACCGTGAGGGACCTGCAACCAGTCCACTAAGCGGCCTTCCGCCAGCCCCGTGGGGGACACCATCCCCCTAGGGCAAAGGAGAGGCCTTTGTAATCTGGGATACCCGGGTCTCGGGATGGTTCTAAATCTTCCTGGAAAAACCTTAAATTATGATTTGCACTTCTAGAATTTAGTCTACAGACATAAGAAAGGAACACAAAGGCTGTTCATAGATTATTTACCGCCACATTTTTTTTTTGTACTGGGGATTGAATCCAGAGGCATTCTACTTCCAAGCTACATCCCCAGCCCCTCCTTTTATATTTTGAAACATGTTCTTGCTAAGTTGCAGAGGTTGTCCTTGAACCTGCGATCCTCCTGTCTCAAGCCTCCTAAGTACTGGGATTATAGGCGTGTCCAGTTCCACTCCCACATTATCTACAGAAGCAAAAAACCTACAGCAGGGGGTTGACAAATCAGGGTGCAAGCACGCAGTGGGTTTCTATGGAGCTCTCCATCCCAGGTTCTTAGACTATTGAGTAAAATGCTCATTGTCTATGTTAAAGTGTGACAAGGTGACAACAGTATCAACAGTTGGTTCCTATTTTGGGAAAAATATATTTAAAAACCTGGAAAGATTTACCAAAATATTAATGGTAGTTCTCTCGGGCTGATAGGACGAGTGGATTCACTTTTGTTAAATATACATTACCTTGATAATCAGAAAAAAAATATGTAACTGTTAACACATAGGTGCCGTTTGGACAGTATGGCTCATGTGAATTCCCCAGGGACCTTGCCACCCCATATTCAGACTCAGCAGGTCCAGGTGGGGTCTGAGAGTTGCGTTTCTAACAAGCTCCCAGGAGAAGTCTATGCTGCTGGTCCATGGACCACACTTTGAGTAGCGGGGGCCTGGGCCATGTCCTAGTCAGTGCTAGAGACAGCTTCTTTATCTGACTTGGATAAAGAAATGGGGCTCAAGCTCAGACCACTCTCCAGGCTCTGTGCCTGTGTTCTTCAGTGGAAAATGGGAGGACATGTAGGCCTGGTATAGACTGAGCCACGATCCCTCTCCCAGGTTCCCAACCAGAGCTGCTTCCCTGCTTGTACATCCCCTCTTCTAAGGCCCGGTGTCCCCAAGAAGAGCCATGTGCCCAGACCCACAGCAGCACTGCCAGCATTCCAAAGAGTTCTCCCTCTGTACCGCTCTGGGCCCAGGGTCCATTATGGAAACTCAGCCCAAGGCCCAGCTCAGTGGTGCTCTCTCCCAGGAGTCTCCCTTGATGTCCCAGGCCAGACTCCTGGGCACCTTGCCTGATGCTGGGTCCCTGCCGCTTGCTGTCTGGGGGAAAATGCCGGAGCTCCTCACTTGAACCATGCCTGGCACACACTCCCCTATTGCACTGGGAGGCCACATGGAGAGGGCCGTGCAAAGTAGCGCCGTCCAGGCCGAAGGACAGGCGTCCATTATTCAGCAAGCAAGTGTGTCAGGTGTCCAGGGAAAGCTGGATCTTCAACACTGTAGGAAGGAGAGTAGTATCGACTAAGAGCTCAGATGGGCACCTCGCACGGAAGAACAGCTGACATGGTCCACAGACAGACTGGGCTGCAGCCCACGTGGGCCTGCATTCACATCTCCACTGCCTGGCCGTGACTTTATTAAGAAACCCCTTAGATGGGCGTGGTGGGCACGCCTGTGATCCTAGTACTTGGGAGGCTCAGACATGTCGCTGAGGTTCGCGGCCAGCCTCAGCAACTCAGCGAGGCCCTCCGCAACTTAGTGAGACACTGTTTGAAAATAAAGCTGGGCGTGGTGGTGCACGCTTGTAATCCCAGTACTTGGGAGTCTGAGACAGGAGGATCGCAGGTTCAAGGCCAGTCTCAGCAACTTAGTGAGACCCTGTTCAAAATAGAAAAATAAAATAGGGCTGGGGGTGTAGCTCAGAGGTAGAATGCCCCTGGGTTCAATCCCCAGTACAAAAATAAACAAACAAATAAATAAATAAATGTAAAATAGGGCTGGGAGTGTAGCACAGAGGTAGAACGCCCCTGGGTTCAATCCCCAGTACCACGCCCCAAAAAGAGAGAAATGAAAAAAGAAAGAAAGAAACCCCTTTAGCAAAACCCTCCAAGGGAAGGGAAATTGGGGCATGTGGGGAGAAGCTGCTGCATTTGCAAGTCAGGGAGCGAGGTCGTGTGCAGAGATTTATGACCGGGGCAGCCTTCACCTGTGACGCAGGAAGACTTGAATAGGTCGAGAGCTGAGCAGACTCACCTTCTGCAGGCATCTTCCTGGGAGGGAAACCTCTCTCCCACCTTTAGAAAAGAGCGGCACGTGACTGCCCGCGGCACTTCTCTTTGCAGAACACAACGGAGAAGGAGGTCCTCTGCAGAGCCCTGGCTGTGCTCCGGCAGGTCTATCAGCCCGGCAAGCTGGTTCAGTGCCTGACTGCGAACCAAGAAGCTGACATTCTCAATGAGCTACGGAAACTCTACAGGAACCTGCACGGGATGACTCCATTGGTAAGCGAGCTCAGCTCCCGTGCACCACAGCCTCCCTCTGAATGAGCCTTCTTAGTTGCGATGCCCCCTGATTAATCAGCCTGTTCACTCAGCCAGTGTTTGTTGAGGCTCTACAAGGGCCAGATCCTGTTCTAGGCCCTGGAGAGGCAGCATCGAAGGCAAGTGGGCAGAGTCCCTGCCCTCCTGGAATGTTCTAGTGGGGGAGTTAGAAAGCATACCTACGTGATCAGATGTCTAGTAGTGATCGTGCTATGAAGCAAAATAGAACACATTCTCGTGCAGATATTTGAATTAAGCGAGGGATCAGGCCTCATGTCCAACAGGCCGAACCTGTGCCAAGGCCCGACGGTGGAAGGAGCCTCACGTGTCCTTGTGGCTGGACCTGAGGAGCGAGGGGGACTTTAGTGGACCAGCTCGCCCGGGCCTTGGATTCTGCTGAGAGATAGATGTAGGGCTGAGAGATGCTCTGACTTCTGTGATGTGCAGGGATGCTCTGGCTCCTGAGCAGGGGTAAGCAGAGAAGTGAGATGGCTACGCAGTAGACCAGGCGACAGTTGACAGTGGCTTGGACCGGGTGGTGCAGGGGAGGTGGTCAGACTTGCGATATAACTAAAAATAGAGCCAGAAGGAAGCGCTGGCAGGTGGGTTGTGAGTGGGTTGGGAGAGGAGGGCCAGGTGTCCTCAGCTCCTGTCTTTGGAGGTGAATGGTACTGCTCATGGAGACATGGGAGATTGCGGGAAGTGCGGGGTGCAAGGTGAAGCTGATCAAGGGTTCAACATGAAGCCAGGCGTGGTGGTGCACACCTGTAATCCCAGTACTTGGGAGGCTGAGACAGGAGGATCGCAGGTTCAAGGACAGCCTCAGCAAGTAGTGAGACTCTCATCAACCTAGTGAGACCCTGTTTCAAAATAAAAATAAAATAGGGCTGGCGGTGTAGCTCAGAGGTAGAATGCCCCTGGGTTCAATCCCCAGTACCACAAAAAATAAATTAAAAAAAAAGAGTTCAACATGGTTCACAATAAATGTGAGGCACTGGGCTGGGGTGTAGCTCAGTGAGGCAGAGCTTGCCTAGCAGGGGTGAGGCGCGCGCACACACACACACACACACACACACTGAAGCACCCATTGGATAGGCAAGTAGAGCTTTGAAGAAGATGGAAGAGCCTGGAGCTTAGGGAGAGGTCAGTGCTTGCAATATAAGATGGGGATTCCTCAGGCACTACTTAAAGTATAAATGAGCCGCGCATGGTGGCGCACACCTGTAATCCCAGTACTTGGGAGGCTGAGACGGGAGGAGTGCAGGTTCGTGGCCAGCCTCAGCAACTTAGTGAGGCCCTGTTTCAAAATAAGAAATAAAAAAAATAGGGCTGGGGGTATAGCTGGGAGGTAGAATACCCCTGGGTTCAATCCCCAGTATAAAAAAAAGGAGACGCAGGAGCTGAGGGTTTTATGGATTAGCACCTGCGCTAGGTGATGTGATCGGCAGAGCTGAGCCTCACACTGAAGCAGCGGCCCAGCGGAAGGCGCCCCAACGCCTTCCCTCCGTGGCTCGTGCCGCCATGCTTGGTGCGGTGTTTCATGGGCAGGAGGACAACAGCACCGGATCTCTGCAGTCCAGGTGGCCATGCAGAGGCCCAGTGTGACATGGGGCAGGTCTGAGCCTGCCCCTTCATGTGGCTCCCTCCGAGCAGCACCTCACTGGGACACAGTCTCCAGGGACTGTGGCACCCTGAGGGCAGGCGGGTGGCGGGTGCTGCCGTAACCAGAGCGGCGGGTCAGCGGGCTCCCAGGTTGCTAGCCGTGCGCAGCGAGTGCCACATGACAGCAGGATTCGGGCTCGCTGATGCAAGCTAATGAAATGTTTCTTTTGTAGCGCAACTGTCCTCTGAAGGGACCCAAGCACAGTACGCTGAAAGCCTTCTTGGAAAGCCTAAAAAGGACCATGAAGAAGAAATACTCAGAATGCAGAAGCTCAACGTTTTAATTTATGAGTTTTTTTAATGGATGTATTTTTAAAGTATTTATATATTTATAACTCACCATAAAATAAAGTATATGTAGACTAATAGTCATGACATTTCATAGTACTGGCTCTGGTTACCTGGTAAACAAGGTTATAGTTCGCAACTTTTAGGAAAACCTAAACTACTAACCTAACTTACTGAGAGGTCACGACTGGTACAAGAACAAATCAGACCGCTTCCTCCTCAAGGAGTTCCCTCTCTGGTCTGGGACGTAATGCACAAGGTCATTAAAGAACACAAGGCCACACGAGATGTAAATGGTCAGGGAGCTTGCAGAGAGAGTTCATGAGTCCTACTGACTGCCGCGCATCTCTGAATCAGACGAACAGAACATTCCTCTCCCATCTGCACAAAGAGCGTTGCATTGAGTCTGTGGCGGAAGCAAATCTTGAATCCTCACACCGTACATGGTTCTGCACTGAACAGTAAGGTCATGCTAATGCAGATTCT
The DNA here is from genome assembly GCA_004027185.1 of Glis glis. Lineage (NCBI taxonomy): Eukaryota > Metazoa > Chordata > Mammalia > Rodentia > Gliridae > Glis > Glis glis. The sequence goes on along the minus strand of PVJS01023244.1, from coordinate 3,248 downwards.
TTGAGTCTCATGTTTTAGATCCAACCAGTAGACAAAGCACAGAAGACGTAATTTTGGTTAGAGAACAGACTCAGATGCTCTCGACCTGACAATATTAAAGGTGGAGCTGACAACGTTTGGGGGGGTCAAAGCAGAAGCAAGAGGAGGCAGGATGCTCCCATCCCCAGCCTGGGGGAGGGCTCAGCTATGCGAGACCCTGGGGCGAGGGAGCAAGACCGAGGGAGTCAGGCATTCAGAGCTGCAGAGGAGAGAGAACAAAGAATAATTTACAATAAAAATTGGGAAGGGAAGCTGGGTGCAGTGACACACACCTATAATCCCAGTACTTGGGAGGCTGAGAAAGGAGGATTTCAAGCTTGAGGACAGGCTCAGCAACAGAGAGAGGCCCTCAGCAACTTAGTGAGACCCTGTTTCAAAACAAAAAAACAAAGCCGGGTGTGGTGGTGCACGCTTGTAATCCCAGTACTTGGGAGGCGGAAACCGGAGGATCCGGGTTTGCGGCCAGCCTCAGCTCTCTCTCTCTCTCTCCCTGTCTCTCTCTCTCTCTCTCTCTACTTAGTGAGGCCCTCTACAACTTCATGAGACCTGGTTTCAAAGTAAAGTATAAAAAATAGGGCCAGGGGTGTAGCTAGGAGGTAGAACACACCTGGGTTCAATCCCCAGTACCACACCAAAAAAAAAAAAAAAAGAAAGAATGGTTCTAGAAATCTTTGGAATTATGATGGTGGCCTCTGGAAAAGACAAAAACAAAAACAAAAAAAAAAAAAAGAAAGGAAAGATGGTTTGCTGGGAATGGCACTTGGGCTAAAGAGGGATAAAGTAGCACAACTGGAGACTGCTGGCTTTCCATGTGTGTGTGTGTGAGAGAGACCATGTGCATAAATGATAAAATGTTTTTTAATGCTGGGCGTGGTGGCGCACGCTTGTAATCCCAGTACTTGGGAGGCTGAGACTGGAGGATCCGGGTTCTCGGCCAGCCTCAGCTATTTAGTGAGGCCCTCCACAACTTCATGAGACCCTGTTTCAAAATAAAGAATAAAAAATAGGGCTGGGGGTGTAGCTCGGAGGTGGAATGCCCCTGGGTTCAATCCTAGTACCGCAAAAAAAAATGTTTTTTAATAAGGTAAGAAATGAAATTTAAAAGGCTGGCAATAACAAAGTATTAGCAAAGATGTGGAAGGACCAGAATCTTATACATAGCTGGTGTGATTGGAGAATAGTGTAGCCATTCTTCAAATGCTTAAACAGTTTATGACCTGGCAATTCCAATGTATAGGATTGGAACAAAACCAAGAGACCGGGAAACATACATCTACACAAAAACCTCTATACAATTGTTCATAGCAACATCATTCATGGTTAGCAAAATAGAGCCGGGCGTGGTGGCGCACGCTTGTAATCCTAGTACTTGGGAGGCTGAGACCGGAGGATGCGGGTTCGCGGCCAGCCTCAGCTACTCAGTGAGGCCCTCTGCAACTCAGTGAGACCCTGTTTCAAAATAAAGAATAAAAAATAGGGCTGGGGGTGTAGCTCGGAGATAGAATGTCCCTGGGTTCAATCCCCAGTACTGCAAAAAAATAATAATAATTAGCAAAAAAGTAGAAACAACCCAAATGTCCATCAACTGATGAATGGAGAAATACAATGTGGTATATCCATACAGTAGAATATTATTTGACAATAAAAAGGAACGAAATACCGACACATACCACAAAGCAAGCGAGCCCCGGAAACACTGTGGTAAGTGAAAGTAGCCAGGCACACAGCCCGCAGAGGGTCTGATTCTACTTAGATAAATTATCCAGAATAGGAAAATGTATCATGGCAAAAAGAACATCGGTTGCTAGGGGCTGGGGCGGCAGATGGAAGAACACGGAGCGGCTTGTAATGGGTTTGGAGTTTCTTGTGGGGGTGAGGAAAATGTTCTGATAATAAGATAGTGAGGAAGGTTGCGCAATTCTATCCGTAGACTGAAAACCACCGAACTGGATGCTTTAAAAGGATGGGTTACAGAGTCCATGAATATCTCAGCGAACCTCTCATTTAAAAGACATTAAAGGGAGAGAAAAACAAAACCAAGTGTCAAGTCATCAAAACGTGCCTTTTGAGACATTCTCTGCCAGAATATGGCTCTAGTAACCGTGATTGAGCAGTCTTTTCATCCTCGCTCACACACAGGTGCCCCAAATTAATACTACTACTAAAATTACACCAAAATATATAACATTTTTAACCCTTTCAAAATAAAGGGGAAAAAATCAAAAGCTTAAAGTCTCACCCTGACCACAGCCAGTTTCACCCTGCCCACATAAAATACCAGCATGCCAAGGGCAATCAGTAGCGAAGAGAGTCATGGAGAAGATACGCGCTGATACCTTTAATTTCCTTTCTCCTTTGATGGGGACTCATTTGCATTCACTGGCTAAGGTGAGCTGTCCTCTGCCACAGGATATGCACTGTGGGTTACACTTTGGGTATGACGCCAGGATGACAAAGGAAAGACTGTCAAAGAGACAGACTTGGAGCAGGCCACAGGAAGGACACGCACAGGCCGCAGCAGGTCTGAGATGAGATACGCTCCCATGGTCAAGACACTCCGAGCGTCCCGCTGACCGCCAGACGGGGAGTCCTGGACGCTGGATTCAAACACCCATTTACCGAGAATGAGAATGAATCGAGCGTGCGCGTTAAAAAAGTGAGTGGAGATGCTTGGGTATTAAGTGAAAGTTCAGATGCTTGCCTCTGAGGCCCAGGCGCCCGGGCGGCCCAGCCACAGCCGCGCTGCTGCAGGGACACGCCTCGCCTCTCGTCTCCCTCCACCTTTGCCAATCCACAGATTCCCTTTAACTGACATCTAGTATTGGGTAATAAATATTGGATAAATAAATGAAAAAACCCATTGGTCCCAAAGCTCTGGCTCCGCAACTTAGTGAGACCCTGTTTCAAAATAAAGAATAAAAAATAGGCCGGGCGTGGTGGCGCACGCTTGTAATCCCAGTACTTTGGGAGGCGGAGACCGGAGGATCTGGGTTCACGGACAGCCTCAGCTCTCTCGCTTTCTCCCTCTCTCTCTCTCTCTCTTTCTCTCTCTCTCTCTCCCCTTAGTGAGGCCCTCCGCAACTTCGTGAGACCCGGTCTCAAAATAAAGTATAAAAAATAGGGCCGGGGGCGTAGCGCTAGGGCCGGGGACGTAGCGCGGAGGAAGAACGCCCCTGCGTTCAATCCCCGGTACCGCAAAAAAAAAAAAA
>PVJS01023243.1:0-29802 GCA_004027185.1 Glis glis | reverse complement strand
TGTGTTAATTACTGGGGATGAAACCCAGGGGTATTCTACCTCCAAGCTTCACCCCCAGCCCTATTTTTTGTAAAATAGGGTCTCACTAAGTTGCAATGGGCCTCACTAAGTTGCTGAGGCTGGCTGCAAACCTGTGATCCTCCTATCTCAACCTCCTAAGTACTGAGATTACAAGCGTACACCACCATGCCCAGTTCTTCGCTCATTTTAAAATTGCATTATTTGGGCTATTTTGTTGTTGAATTATAGGAGTTCTATATATAATCTGGATACTAATACCTTATCAGATACATGGTTTGCAAATATCGGCTCCTACTCTAAAAGGTATCTTTTTTCTGTTGATCTAAAATTTTTTAAATTTTGATTCATTCTAATTTATATTTTTACTCTTTTGCCTGTACTTTATTTTAATATTCAAAAAATCATTCTTGAATCCAATGTCATGAAAAGTTTTCCCCTTTTCTGAGTTTTATTATTGTCATTCTCTGTGTGTGTGTGTGTGTGTGTGTGTGTGTGTGTTACCAGGGATTGAACCCAGGGGTTTTCTACCTCAGTACACCCCCCCAGCCCTATTTTTTTTTTCTTTGAAACAGTCTCACTAGGTTGCTGAGAGTCTCTCTGTGTTGCGGAGACTGTCCTCCAACCTGTGATCCTCCTGTCTCAGCCTCTCAACTACTGCGATTACAGGTGTGCATGACCACGCCCAGCTATTGTTTTCATTCTTACCCTTAGATCTTTGATACATTTTGATTTATTTTTGTTTCTAGTGTAGGATAAAAGTTATTATTCATTCTTTCCTATGTGGATATCCAGTTTTCAGAATATAATTTATTGAAAAGACTGTCCTTTTCTCAATGAATGATCTTAGCACCCTTGATGAAAATCATTTGACAATATATGTAAGAGTTTATTTCAGGGCCTTCCATTCTATTCTGTTGATTTATTTTTTTTGTGCCAGCTCTGCACTGTTTTGATTACTTTTCAAGATTATTTTTGTCTATTCATGGTCTCTTGAGATTCCATATGAATTTTATGATGGATTCTCAACATCACTGAGAATCTTAATAGGGGTTGAATTGAATTGGTAGGTTGCTTTGGGTACTATTGGATATTTAAATTATCAAGTCTTCTAATTCTTGAACAGACTGTTTTCCAGTCATTAGGATTTTGTTCAGCAAGGGTTGAAGTTTCCAGTGTATAAGACTTCTACATCCTTGGTTAAGTTTATTCCTAAGGACTTTTTCCTTGTTGATACACAAGCATTTAAACTATGTTTATGATTTCATTCAATGAATGTTTGTAGAACACCTACGCTCTGCAAGTTTTCCCCCAGGATCTGGAGTCTTTATTTTGAAATGTCAGACAGAAAACTTTAAGAATGAAATGAAAATCAGAGGTACATTTATAATGAAGAAGGAATTTTCTGAAGGAAGATGTGACAGCCAAGAGCAAGGTTACAAAGACACAGATAGCAAAGGAGACAGGCAGATTTGGGACCGAGCACTTTAGAAAGAGGCTCTATTTCTCATGCCCTTGCCTCCGCATTGTGCCATTCTGGTCCTCCTGGTCCATGCCTCAGCATTCTCGTAGTTTCTGAGGCTTACAAAGTCCTGGACATCCTGGAATCCACTTGAACGGCTGGCCTGGTGACCCTCAGATGATAGCTGCTTTTTCTTTGAGGCTTAGTAATAGCCTCACATAAAAGTTGTCCACAGCTCCCTGCTCATCTTCATTCTATTCCTTTCATTTTTTTCTTGCTCTTCTTCCATTTTTTTCTCCTCCTCTTCTTTAGCCTATGAACCAAAGAATGGATGCAAAGGGAAACTTTTGAGTTGTTAATCATCGAATAGATTGATTTTGCCACAGAAAGTCTGCTACCAGAGAATTTATGAAACAAGATGAGGCAGTAATAAAAAGTATCAGTAGCATCAGAAATAAAGAATAACATCTAATACAGGTTCTTTTTTTCCATTTAATTAACAAAAATAAGCACCACTATTCACGGTACCCTGTGTGATCAAACAGTTTGTGTATTCATTTTGCGGAGTGAGAAGAAAAAATGATGGAAGGAGTTCAGACAAGAGGACAGAGGGCAGGCACTGAGCCTAAAGAAGCTGAAAAAAAAAAAGAACTATATGTTGACACATATAGTTTCCAGGAGAATTATTCTTTCCATGGCTCCAAAGAGAACAAGTATAGGATAAGATCAGGAACTCTCTATTCTGTCCTTACACCATAGGTTGCTGTCAGAGCTCAGTAAATATTTGGTGTGCCTTAGAAATAATCCTACTTTTTGAATATTTTTTATTTATATACCTTCATTGGTGCATCGTATTCTCACATCATAATGTAGTTCAGAGTGATAGTAAAGTACTTGCACACAGCACTCGGTGAGCTTCCCCCCATCTCCCTCCCCACTCCCTCCCCTTCCCATATGTGATATTATGTGATATTGAGATTTGCATTGATATTGTTATGTATGTGCATAATGACCATTAATTCTCCTTCCACCACCCCCATCCTCCCCTGGACCACCTCCCTTGCTTGCTCTACTGGGGTTTCTCCTCCATTATCTGAAGTCCCTTTTCTGTTCCAATGGCTCCCTAGCTTCCACATATGAGAAAAAACACATGACCCTTCACTTTCTGCGACTGGCTAATCTCTCTTAACATAACGTTCACCGGGTCCATCGATTTTTCTGAAAATTACCTAAGTTTTTTCTTCTTTAATGCTGGGTAGAATATCATGTGTATATATCACATAATTTTGTAAGCAATAGGGTTGATGGACACCTAGGTTGGTTCCATAATTTGGCTATTGTGAATTTTTCTGCTGTAAGCATGGATATGCATGCATAACTCTAATATTCTGATTTTAGTACCTTTGGAAAGATACCCAACAGTGGTATAGCTGGCTCCTATGGTGGATACATTCCCAGTTTTCCGAGAAATCTCCACACTGTTCTCCATAGCAGCTGCACTTATTTTCAATCCCACCAGCAGTGTAGAAGAGTTCCTATTTCCCCACATCCTCACCAGCACTTATTGTTGTTTGACTTCTTGATTTTTGCCATTCTAATTGGGGTTAGATGGAATCTCAGTGTAGTTTTGATTTGCATCTCCCTAATTGCTAGAAATCATATTTAACTCCCTCATATTACAGACAAACTCAAATCCAAAGAGATTCGATAAATTGAGCAAGATCATAATACTATAAAGAAGCACAATCTGAAATAGAGCCCCAGTGCTAAGTGCACTTTAAATATTACTAAGGATATCAATATTTAAATATATTCCTTGTTGGTTTTGCCTATAGCTTGACCTGATCTTCTTAAGTAATTTCATTTAAAATGCCATTGGGGGGATTAAATCTGGTTAATTAACATTTCCTAAACAATGTTTCCCCTCTTCAAATTTATATGTGTATCCCCCCCAAAACACTATGACAAATTCTGTATTGACTAACAATTATTTCCAAACACTATTACTCTCCCTAACCATATTTATCCAGTGAATCAATACATTGAAATCAGCTAGAAATACAGCAATGTCTACATTCAGTTCTATAGCCATCAAATGACCCCTAAAAGCATTACTATTCCCACTTAGCTTTTCTTATGAAATTTTAATAGCTATGACATCTTTATCCTTCCCAGTATGGCTATGAGTACCTGTGATTCCAAGAATGCCAAGTTTTGCATTTACTTTTGTAAAAATTAAATATTATCATCCCCCTTCATGATGAAGGAATGATTCTTCTTAACATTCAGTGTTTGCTTCAGAAACATTTATGAATGTATTTTCAGAATTACATCTTTCAAGGGGAATGGAAATGATATTTTTCTTCCCATGCATTAATATTTTTAGTGCTGAAAGTCTCTGATTCTTGTAAAGATTGAAGCATTTTTCCATCTGCCTGTTAAAATGATTTGAGTCTTAATTAGCGTTGATTGCACCTGTGCATACATTCAACTACCCACACACCTCCCACTTAAAAGTGGAAAAGCTCAGCTTTCCTTCAAAAATTAAGAAGGGGAACCATGATAATTTAAAAAGAAATCATAGGCACACAAAACAGATAACACTGAGGAGTATTAAATAAGATGTTTCTTGCCTATCTTAGATCAAGGATTTCTTATCTCCCAACAATTGTTTGGCAATTGATGTGAAAAAGTTATCTTCTCTAAACTGCTGGGGTTTACTTTTGTTTACAAGGCAGCTTAGCTGAGAAAGACAAGTAAAAGAATAAAACTTCAAGGACAAATTCTCACCCACCTCCTCACTGGTTGTTTCTACGTGTTCTTAGATTTGGCAGTCCAGTCTTTTCTTATTTATTTATTTATTTATTTTTAATGCTTTTTTTTTTGCGGTACCGGGGATTGAACCCAGGGGCGTTCTACCTCCGCGCTACACCCCCGGCCCTGTTTTTTATACTTTATTTTGAAACCGGGTCTCAGAAAGTTGCGGAGGGCCTCACTAAGTAGAGAGAGAGAGAAAGAGAGAGAGACACAGAGAGAGCTGAGGCTGGCCGCGAACCCGGATCCTCCGGTCTCCGCCTCCCAAAGTACTGGGATTACAAGCGTACGCCACCACGCCCGGCCTTTTCTTATTTATTAATTTGGGAAATAATCATAGCTAAAAGAAATAATGAGCATCTTTATGCTTGAAATGGTCATTTTTTTCTCTATCTGGTCCATTTTTCCAGGAAATTCTTATAAATATAAAATAAATTATCCCCTACATTATTTTTTTCACTTATCTTATGGAAAGAGAATAATGAAGATATTTTCACCTAAAAATAGGGAAAACCATGCAAATAAAGGGCCTAGTCAGTCTACAAAATCAATAATCCTAAGTATATTAAATAATTCTAACATTTTTCCATAGTATTTAATAGTGATTCAAAACCTAGATTTTATTTTAGAAAGAGCAGAAGCTTTTAGAACTTACAGATGCCAAAGCCCAACACTCAGGGATTCTAATTTATCTGTGGTTTAGGCATGATATTTTTTGAAAGCTCCTCAAGTATTTCTAACATGCAGTCAGAACTAGAAACATTTAATGCAGAATTTATTCTGGTATTTATCATTAGAACCCTAGAGTTGAAGATCCTTGAATCCAGAAGCATCATTTATAGGTAAGCAAATGTTTGCTCAGAGGGGGAAAGTGACTTGCCCCAGGCCTCAGAGTTAATTAGGGGCTGAGTCTAAATTTGTACCCAGGGGCATCTGACTCCAAAGACAATTCTGTCCAAGGAGGTGGCTGGACCCTGGGGTGGCTGGGATTCCCTAGATCAAAGTACCCAGAATTATGAACTCTCTGCACTTGGTTTCCCAGTTGCTGGCATGAATTCAGGAGCTGCATTATTAGGACCAGTTTTGCATCCCCCAAGAACACCTAGGCCATTTCTATAAAAACACAGTATTAACCTGTGCAGCAGGTACTTTGATTTTGGTCCGCAAATGCCTACTGGTAATTTCCTCTGCACATTAACACAGTCTTGAGGAAACATAAAAATGTTCTACATTACGAAAGTCTTCCCAGTCCATAAAATGTCTATTAACAAAGTATTTCCTTGATTGTTCTAGCTATTCTCTTTCTCTCCCATGACTCAAAGGGTTATTCTGCCATCACCACTTAAAAAAAATAGATGAAAACAGAAAGGGTATCAGCATTGATAGAATTCTACTTTTGTTTTTTCCTATAGAAGAAAAAGTTAATTTGGATTCCTTGCATTCAATAGACAATTGGTCTACTTTCTCCCCGTGGCTTTAGTAAGCAGAGATTCTTCTTATGAAGCCAAATCCTTTTGAATGTCTCATAAAAGGGCAACTTGAATTATAACCACGGATATTTTTGTTCTATTCACGCCATTGTTACTTCTCTTTGGGCTTGGCATCGCTTTTTCTGCATCTCGGGTATGTAATTGTTCCTGCTTTTGGCAGAACCTAAAGATATTCTGTATGTAAAACCACCCCTCTTCTGTCCCGTGGTAAGACATCATTAATTCATTTGAAAATCTCCTTAAAACTGGCCAATAGTATGGTTTCAAGAACATTGGGCTTCAGCTGGAAGACATTCTCCACAAATATCCTTTCAGTAAAGTATTTGGGCTCACATAAATCCCACTGAACTTTCAACAAGGAAATGAAGTGTATGATTTCACATCCTGGCTTCTTCTTATTTTTCATACAATTTCAATCCAGCAGGTATCTCAGAGATGGTGTGGTCTAAATCTCTTATTTGAGAGATGAGTACCCAGAGGCAGAGAAAAATAAGAAAACATCCAGTGTCACACAGTTGGTGGCAGAACCATTATCAGTTTTCCAAGCAATTAAACCCAGGGATCTTTGTCCTGTGCCAGTCTATTTAACATTACTATGACGGGGCAGTGGAGAGCAGAGCAAATCTAAAATCACACATCTTTGAATCCACACATGTTTGTGGAGTCCTGTTTTCAAGAATATTCTTTTGTAGGCTTTTAGCTTTATGTCTGTTTGCTGCTTTGAGCATTCCTGAGAAGGCTCAAGAATGACACTAGTTGCAGGTCTTCCATAACTTTCGGCACAAGATATTGAAATTTGTCAAAGGACACACACAAAATCCCAAGTGAATGTTTGTGTTTGATCCATGTTTTTAAGGTTTTTGGAACCCTGAAATCCTGTTTGCAGAACAATGTAGAATCCTGTTTTTCCTTATTGGACTGTTCTATCCATTGTGTCTCTATCCACTGTGTGAAGAGCTGCAGTTAGAGGGAGTCAGCTGAGCTTCAATTCCGTCAGGTCTTCAATGGGAAAGAAGGAGTAAAAAGCACACTGCTGCTTTGACAGGGGCCTCAGAGAACTGTGGGCATAAATATTTAATGTGGCAAATTATAGGTTGGCATTTGCATTTTTATGCATTATTTTGAAGTAAAAGGGATTGTTGAACAATAAGGATGCTTTCCATAATTATTTTCCATTTTTAATATGCAGAGAATTGATTCTGGGTTCAAAGTAGTTATTTAATGAATTCTCAATATAACCTTGTCTGATATTTCTCTCACTGAGTCTTGACATCAGATTAAGACCAGACAATGAAGTTGGTTAACAAAAATTATTATCTTGTCATTAAACAGGTGATTGATTTTGAATCCCCCCCCAAAATGATCTTCATTTGGTAGATGGTCACAAGTTTACCTGCATTGAATGCAAAGACAAAAGTTGTTTATAAAGAAGATACACTACTAAATATTGAATGCTTCTACATCTTTGCATCTAGGTCTATATAACATTTTGAGAATGTCTCCGTCAACATTCTCCCTACTATAATCCAAAATGACTGACCATATAACATAGAGTAAGGAAGATGTATTTGCTCACTGGCTTTTGGAGATTCTGGGTTCAGTCTATGTGAGGCCAGGGTCTAAAGCACAGGGCATGGTGGCGGGAAGCAGAGAGAGAGACAGAAAGAGAGAGAGAGAGAGATACCAAGACCACACGAAGTTCTGCTCTCACATCTTGTAGGCCAGAAGCAGAAAGAGCAGGCAAGAGGATCAGGGACCATATATAATCCCTAAGGCCATAGCCCCAGGCACTCACCTTCTCCAGCCACACCCTACTGCTCAGGCACCACCCAGATAAATCCGTTATGATGGATTTATCTACTGATGAGATTACAACCCTTATGACTTAACTCTATCAACCCTGAACTCTTCAGGGGACATTCTATATCTGACCATAACACAGAAGAATGTTTCAGAAGTGGATGATATTCTAAGGTTGAGGTGGTGATATGTGGAGTTCTGTGGGTTTCCCAGAGATAAGGTGGTACTGATAATAAGCATCTCCCCTTTGATAACTCCTTGCACTTCTTCCTTCTGACCATCTTGCACATCTTTCCTGGGTGAATTTTACTTTTACTCCTTAAGGCATCATCATTCCCATCCTGCTCCTCAAAAATAAATCCAAAGTCTGTAGCTTATTACTTAAAACTCTTAATTTGTTTCTTCTTTTCTGTGTTTATTCAATAATTCAAGTTTATTCTGTGTTACTCATTCTTTCTAATCTAAAACTTATCTTTCAACAAAGGGCTGAACTTATTATGGAATCATAAGTTCTATTCTTCTTTCAAAAGCATTTGCTGTGCTGTTTTGTCAGATTGGATGTTTCTGGATTTGACTTGCTTAATTTCTATGTTTTCATGTCTTGTTTCTCCACTAGACAGTGACCTTCTGGATAGGAGGATCTGTGTTTCGTATTTCTTTTGCATGATTCTTAGTCCTGGGCACAATAGTCCTTAGTCCTGGGCATGCAAAAAATGTGATTCCAGGAGAAAGGGTGGTATCCACAATCATGATCATGCTCTCTAGTCTAAATGTCACCCTTGACTCTCCTCTGCCTCTGTATTCCTGCCTTGTTCCTGCACTGACCTCTACTTATGTTCCGTCTTCATTCCTCACCACTGGGCCATCGTGATCACACTGAACTTCCAGTTATGGCTATTTCAGTCCACCCTCCAGCTGCTGCCTGTATTTCTTGCAAATCCTTTTATACCCTTCCCAAAGTGCCTATGAAATGTATATGTCACCTTTTCTACTACATTCTAAACCTATTATAGTCAGAGAACAATTAGTGCATAATTTTAGATCTTTAGGTCTCCTTGAAAATTGTAGGCATTAAATATCATTTCATTCTGAATGGACAAACCAAGGATGGGATTTAACAAGAGAGCAAGCTATAGTTAACTTAAGTCCCCAATTATACCATTCATATGCTTCTTTTGAGGCCTGCTTAAAGAGTGTGGAGAGTTTTACTTCTTGTTCTCTTTTGTTCACCCTCTGCCCAAATAGTCTTTCCCTGTCTCTTCCTTAGGCCTAGAGGTACATGTAGCAATTTCAGTATCAACATTTGGTAGGACAGACACAAGAAGACAGGAGAGCCAAGGACTGGAAGGCAGGTCGTGCCCATTAATTCAGGGATTTCTGGGGTCCAGGCTACACAGGGAGAGGTCTAGAAAAGAGGACGGAGATTCTGAATGGGCATAGGTTCCTGGCTTCATGGTTTCCTGCTCCATGATAAAGGTGCATCAGAAAAAGAATCAGAATGGGAATTTTCAAAATGCAGTGCCAGGGCAGGGACTTTTCTTGCCCAGGTGTAAAAACTATCACTTTTTTAAAAAAATCTGTCCCAAACAAATGATGGGAAACTCAGTGGTATTGAATTATAAATAACATAGCATTTGAGGTTTAGAAAGGTCCTTAGAAGTTCTCTAATATTTCCTGACACTCACATTTAAAAAGTAAATGGGATTCCAGGGAGAAAATCTGGAAAACTGGAGTCAACACAGCATTTGAAATCAGACACATTAGGAGTGACATCTCCAGCTTTGCATTTCACCAGTCAAGTGTTTCTGGATAAATCACATAACCTCATTACACCTTGGTTTCCTCACCAGTAAAATGAGGACTATTTAATCACATAGTACTCACTCTGCAAATATTCATTGTCTTCTATCCCAAATGGATTCTAGAGGGTGACAGAACAAGAGTAGGATTCAATGAACAACAAACAGAACAACAGCAACACAACACAAAAGATCCAGGGTATGGTTGGTGTATTTGTCTGCTGATCGGACATAATACAATAGCACAGATTGGGTGACTTAAGCAGATATTTATTTTCTTACAGTTCTGGAGCCCAAAACCAAAGTTTTGGCAGGTTTGGTCTCTCTCGAGCCTCTCTTATTGGTTTGCAAATGGCGGCCTTCTTGCTATGTCCTCATGTGACCTTTTTTTTTTTTTTTTTTGTGTGTGTGTGTGCGTGCATCTTTAGTCTTTCCTTCTGATATGAACACCAATAATATTGGCTCTTTCCTTATAGCCTCATTTCAGTTTAATTACCTTTTTAAGGGACTTATCTGTAAGTCATTCACATGGGGGGTTAGGGTTTCAATGTATTAATTTTAGGGACAGACACAATCTGTTTCTTAATAGTTAAGAATAGCATGTAAAAGAAAATAGTAAGTAACTGGAAATTTTAGTTACACATTGGAGTTTCATTTTTTTTCTCCAAAACTATGCAGAATGGGATAGATAGTCTAAATTCCAGCGCCTTTTCTGCCAGAAGCAGTCAGTGTCGATACACCACCCTTTCAGAGTTTTCAAAGTGCGTTCTGTGTAACAGTATATCCCTTGGAATTGTACTTGGAATAGGAAAGAACAAAAATAGAATAAGATCAAGAATCTCTGCAGATTATATCAACATTCTGGACATGCACAGTGTACAGTAATTCATTAAAGACTTGAAGAAATCTTAAGATAAAATTCTGCCTGTTTTACTCAGTTCAACCCAGCATGTTGCACCGTAAACTATAAAATTATTTTTAAGTATACCTATAGTCCATTAATAGTCATACAGTATTTATAACATGTAGAATTTGCCTTTAGCCTACATTAAAAAAAGTCTTAGTTCATGGGCTTCGAGGTTTCTACAAACTGGTTGTTTTTGGAGTACAGAAAGTGAGGGAACAAATTTTTGAGAATGTGTTGTAAATGGAAACAAAATGTAGTTTTGGGGGAGATTATATTACTCTATTATGTGAAGTCTAGAAAAAATACTCCAAATCCTAGTTTATAGATATTTCCCTTCTTGTACTACATCAAGAACAAATGAATAGTTTCAGTACTACTCTCTACTGTAACTGGAGTGATCTCTTACCGATCTCAATTGTGTGCGTATATTGTATATTTTTCCCACCCATACATAAAATAATGAGTTGCTTTTCTTTTGTCTCAAAATTAACAGTGAAATCCTTTCCAGAAGGAAGTGCTTTAAGACTGACCCGCTCTCACTCTACCCCCAGATGCTGCCTCTTTTTTCCTCCTCTTTCCACTCTGGCTGTGTGGACCTTTTTCCCTCTTATAACTTGCCAAATGTTCCACAAATATTTCCCTCCATCTGAAGGACTAATCTCCTTCATCCTCACCCTACTCTTTGCCATTCTTCAAACCACTATTTAACCAAGATTTTTGGCCTCCCTACTAGGAAAAAAAAATCTTTTATCATTTTTTTTTTTTTGGTACTGGTGTTTGAACACAGGGGCACTCTATTTCCAAGCCTTTTTATTTTTTGTTTGAAAACAGGGTCTTTCTAGATTGCTGAGAGTCTCTCTATGTTGCTGAGGCTGTCCTTGAACCTGTGATCCTCCTGCCTCAGCCTCCCAACATCTGGGATTATAGCCATGTACAACCATGGTGGCTCATTTTATACCTTTTCTTTGTAACTGCCATCTCTGCTTGTAGACCATATCAGAGTTCTTATCTCATAGAAGTTCTACAATTGTTTTCTTCCCACCTTGGCTTCAGAGCCCCATTCAGACCAAGCTCATGGCATTTCAGGTCATTGTCTTATTCCTCAAGGTATATAAAATGTTTAAATAGAGCCATGGCCTATATAGTTTATCATTGATTAAACTTAAGAAAAAAGGCATCATTTTCTTTACTTGTGTTTTTTTTTTAATCAATCCAAAGAATATTTTGGAGTAAACTGCTAAAGAGAACCTTAGGAAATTTACATTATTTATTTTCTGTTTTATTTCAATGTTGCTAACAAATATTGCTTGGTAATCCAACCCATAGAAGTTCTGATGCCGAAGTACTGATCCAATAGGTGTCCCATCAAAAAACAACTGTCAGCTTTTTTTTTATAACTGTGTACTGTACTGAAGTGTACAATCAGGAGATGAGCTGTGTGCAGTCTGTACCATCTGGACTGGAACTGATTGCTCCAATCCCATCATATTAATTTTCCTATTGATACAATCTTTAAATTTTCTGAAAGGAATATGTTGTCTTTGTTGTTTTTAATAAGTTAAATAATTCTTCTGAAGAGACCCCAAACAAAAGAAAAACAATCAAAACCAAGCCTCCCTGGTAGGACTGTTTGTCAAGAGACCTGAGTTCAAATCCTGCTCCTTCCAATTTCCTACCACACTGACTTTGGGAGCTTACGTAAACTTCGGTTTTCCTTGATGAATGTCTTATTCAGTTCAGGCTGCTATCACAAGATTCCTCTGACCAATGGGATTAAGCAACGGCCATTTATTTCTCACAGTTCTGGAGATGGGATGTCCAAGATCAAGGTGATGGGAGATTCAGCTCCTGGGGAGGGACCTGCTCCTGGATGACAGACAGCCACCTTCTCTCTGTGTCCTCACATGGCAAAGAGAAGGCCCTGGCAGCTGCAGCAGCATCTCTTCCTCCTCCTCCTCCTCTTCCTCCTCCTCCTCTTCCTCTTCCTCCTCTTCCTCCTCCTCCTCCTCCTCCTTGCCCTATCATTATTATTTATTCTCCTTCCTCCTCCTCCCCTTCCTCCTCCTCCTCCTCCTCCTCCTCTTCCTCTTTCTCCTTGCATGATCTCATCCAAACCTAATTACTCCCAGAGACTCCACTATGGGGTATCAAACCCAATATGTGTAACGCCACCACACTAGGACTTAGGCTTCAGCATATAAATTTGGGGAGAGTCAAGCAGACCGTAACCATGAGCTTTCTTAACCAACAGGACTCCAAGTTTTCCTTGCAGAGCTTATTAACCAACAGGACCTTCAGTTTTTCATAACAATAAAGAAGGTCATCATACATTCCTTACAGAGCTATGCAAGGACTAAAATTGTTTTCAAAGAGACAAGTGCAATCAATACCTGCTCTGTAGTCGCGTTAGATGACAATGTTAAGGACTGGCATTCAGAACTCTCCAATAATAACTAAGAAACATTAGCTTTCCTTTTAAACACAGCAAAAATCATTGCATATTACCTGTATTGTTTTTAAAATAAGACTCCTATTTAATGAAAGTCTCCTAATCCAGGTGCCAGGGCAAAAGATCTTGGAGCTTGGATTTGCCAGTGATTCGAAACAAACCATTAATGTTTTTGAAGAGCTCACTTTCTTCATTTCTTTTATAGTCCACTGTGATTTGATTTGCTGGGGGAGAATGATAGTAAATGGGGTTGTATAATTACAATGCACCAATAAAATTATATTGAAAAATTATACTCCATAGAGTCAACTTAAAAAATGTAAAGTGGAAATATATATTTAAAACAAAACTACTGATATTATTGCTTTTTTCTTTGTTTTGGAACTTTGGTAACAGAGGGACAAAAGTTTAGACTTATGATGATCTTTAGAAATCATTTGCTCCAAATCTTCAATTTTCTTATTTGAGAAAGCAAAGACTTAATAATGGTTGCATCCACAAATCCCTCTGGGTTTTTAACTGAACTGAGCTGAGAGTGGAGGACAGGTCATCTCAACCCCATCCCAGAATGGTTTAGTTATGTATCTCTGGGGAAATATGTTTATTTTTTTCTTTATTACATATAGTTATGTCTAAATTATTTTAATGTTAAAGAAATATTTAGTATTTTCTTTCCAAATATGTTAAAATAATCTTATTTTGATCCTCCGCATTGCAAAAACAGAATATTATTTAATTATTTCTTAGAAATTTTATTTTTATTATTATTTTGGAAGAACACTATTTGGAAAAAATTTGGACAGTGCCATCGTCATTCAAATTCATAAAAATAAAATTTATGCGCTGTTTGAATGATTATTCCATCATGTATACATTCAATATTATTTACTGAAGTCATGTATTTAAAATATTTAATAAATACCCAGTAAAGAATATCAGTTTTGCAAGGAAGTTTTGCTTATAACCAGAGCCAAGAGAAAAGCATTGCATATTGAAATTCTGAACTGTTTTTGGCAGCCTAACTAATTTCCTGCCCCTTAATTTTTCTGTCAGTATGCCAGTAAAAATATTTTCTTCGTTAGAAACTCAAGGATCTTCTATTTAGACTGCTTTTTAAAGGAGAGGAAATGAGAAAATAATATTGACTGAAATCCGTATTAGGGAAGTTCAATTACTACAAGTCAACAACTCCAAAACCTCAGGGGCTTCATTTAATGCAACTTACCATTGGGTCACGTCACAGGCCAAGACTTTTGTCACGGGGAAGGTGACAATCACTTAGTGGGTTCAGTGAACGATACGCTGTTCCTTCCACTGTTACTGGGAACTTTCCAGCTGGAGGCCCTGCCACCTTCTAGACCTCAACAGATTCCAGCCCACGGGAGAAGCAGGAGCAGGAACCTTCCGTGGCAAGCTGAGTGAGCAGGCCAGGAGGTAGCATCAGCACTGCCTCCCACATTCCAGTGCCGGCCTCCGTAACGTGGCTCTCTCTCTGTGTGTATGAATGCCTGGAAGATGGTTTAATACAATGCCCAGGGAGAAGGGAAAGAGGATTCAGAGCACGTGGCTGACCTCTGCCCACAGGCCAGCTTGGCTTTCACTATTAATTTAAGCACCAGTGGAAATACAGACTGTTCTCCACGTAAATCGCGTCTCTACCCTGCAGTATGAGCATTCCTTGGCGAAAGTGTTACTAAAATCTTTCAACACCTAAGCATTGCTTCATAGTTTCAGTGCAGGCTCTTTAGGTAGAGGTAATTTGGGGGCACTATCTCTACCATCCTCACCCACTTTGATAAAAGGCAAATAATCCAATTATGTGCATGTTCCATCGAGGGAATTTTAAAATTCAATTTGGGAATACCAAATGGAATTTATTAGAGGAACGAATATGCTCTTTTACGTGTTTTTATTCACAACCATCAAGAAAGAACTATTGAGAATAAATTAGCATGTGAGTTACAATGTGTTATGGTGAGATGTACCCACAGAACCATGGCCCAGGAAGTCCATTTTTTGTTTTGTTTTGTTTTTTTAATCAGCTCTTTGCTAATTGCATTTTGTGACTTTGGACAAGTTGTGTAAAGGCTTTGTATATTTTTTTTTATCTCCTGTAAAAGGATTAGAATTCATTGCAGAGTCCTTTCTATTTCAGCATGCCTCATCTTGCTTACCAACGTTTTACCTAGTGTGGTTTCTTAACACAGTATAGACTTTCTTTCTGATTATTTAAAATCATGAAATCTGTGGATGCCTGAGTTATTGTTCTTTCTCTATCTATATATATTTGAAGAGAAGGTGCCTTTCGATGTAGGAACTGACATAAATGACCCCAGATAACAGAGTTCACACAAGAGAGAGGGAATAATAAAAACTAAAAACTTGTCCCTTCCACACTGGTCTTTCATGGTGGAGACTAGGGGACTGTTGCCTCTTTCCCCTAGAGGTCCTGGGGATGGAATAACAGAAGCACAGGGAGAGGACCCTTAGCCAATGCTTCCCTGCACTCACAGGGAAACTGTCTCTGGCTGGCTGGCTCGGATCAGCTCCACACAGCAGTTTAAAAAGACACAATGACATGCAATTAGATACCAGGTCAGACTGACCCAGAGAGTGAGAGCTCTAGATTTGTGGTGTGAAGGAGGTGTGACCCTGGGAGACAGGCTGCAGCACTCTGGGTCCTTCAGGGTGTTTAAACACAGATGCAGACTGTTTCTGAGCTGCCCAGAAATAGGAGTACTGCTGTGGTTTTCCTGTGTCCCTTGAAGTTCATGTGTTGGAAACTTAATCCTCAGTCAACAATGTTGAAAGATGGGATCTGGAAGGGCTGATTAGGTCATGAGCATTCTGCCCCCAGGAATGGCTTGATACTGTTATCACAGGAGTGGGTAAATAGCATAAGTGGATTTCCTATAGAAGGACCTCTCTCTTGCTCTCTGGCAGGTAGACTGACCACGTTAGTTAATATATACATAAACACTTTGCTTTGAATGAGCTGCTACAAGGGGTGATTTCCAATGTCCCTTTCAGTTCTAAAATCTGATGCCTACATTTAATACCCATCTGATAATCCAATTTAATTTAGTTTAGTTTCCTTTTTAGCACTTCAACTATGTTGTCTTTTCTATTTAATCTGCCTCGATACCCTTTCCTTTTCTTTGTTCTGTGATTGGAATACAATGGAGTGACTTCGATCCAGTTGATTAGGCCAATATGAAGGGCAAGCTGAATGCATTCTCTGTGTCTTCAGGGGGTTTAAATGCTCATCAACTATGCAAGACTTGAGCCCTGTACTGCCAGGCACAATTAGAGTTCATATTTTGTGACCAAGGAACCCCTGTATAATAATGTAAAATATTAAGAATAACACCAAATAGAGAAGTCTCTGATCTAAAGCAGCTGGATCATCTCCATGCTCACCGAAACAATGAAATTTAATGGCAAATTAATCCTTTTAAATACTGTTACATAGAGAAAGGAGAATGGAAAATATAGTCCCCTAGGAAAATTCTGTTATTGGTCATATTTTCAAGTATTCCATTTTCTAGGAAAATTGCTTGTTTTCTGATCTACCATTACCAAATCAATCAGTAAATCAATATTTTTCATTTAATGAAAATATCATTTTGACTACAGTCATTAACTCATGTTCATGAGTTGTTGAGGGTTATTGGTCCATGCCTGACATGGTCCCTGTGCTGAGAGAGGCTGGGAAGGTAGGTATGAGCCCGCTTGAGATGTGGCTGGAATAAGGTGAGAAAGCTAACAGTGGTGAATTCTGCCTGCCTGTATTTATTCATCTCTCCTTCCTTCCTTCCTTCCTTCCTTCCTTCCTTCCTTCCTTTTCTTTCTTTCTCTCTCTCTCTCTGTTTCTTTCTTTCTTTCTCTCTCTCTCTCTCTCTCTCTTTTTGTGGTACAGGGGATTGAACCTAGGAACACTCTCCCTCTGAACCTCTCTTCCCCAGCCCTATTTTACTTCTTATTTTGAAACAGGGTCTCACTAAGTTGCTGTGGGTCTTGATTAGTTGCTCAGGCTGGCCTTGAACCTATGATCCTCCTGTCTCAGGTTCCCAAGTACTGAGATTACTGGTGTGTACCACCACAATTGGCTTTTATTCATCTTTTCGATTGTCACTGAGAACTCATAGCTATTGAGACCCAGCCTGAAAGAAGCTTATGGCCAAGTGGGCAGGGGACCAGACGTAATAAACCAATAGCTGCAAGTGACAAGTGATACCAGTGGCAGATGACATGGGGGCACAAGGCCTGGCCTCTCTGTACTGTCACGGAAGGCACAGGGTAGACTGTAGCACAGTGTTTACTTGGCCGACAGAAGCCTCGTCTTTGGCTGCATCTCTTAGTCACACCAGGAGCCACCACACACTTACCTGCCACACCAAGGCCTTCTACCTGCTGAGTGGGAACCGAGGCACCAGTGTGTCACTTTGACCCAAAGAAGCCACAGTCCTGGCTCCCCACAAATTTCTTATATTATAGTCACATTGTCCCAAGGCCCTCATGGCACCTAGTAGTTGACCTGTCCAGGTTCAGACCAACCGATCAGCGGCTCATAGTGAACAGGACGGGGACAACGTTACACTTTCATCTTACTAATGGCCAAGGCTGAGGCACTGCAAGAGGACAAGCCCTAAGGTCACTTTCTGAGGCACGACAAGGACAGCCCAGGCCTGATACTCACCCTTTCTTCACACCTTGAACTCAAACTAGGGACAGGAGGTCAGGGAAGGCTTCCTGGAACAGGAATACCTGAGCTAAGTATTTGCAAAGGAGAAGACGTGGCTAATTATCTAATTATTTTATTTGAGAGGAGAGGTGTATCAGGCTGAAGGTACAACAAATATAAAGAAAACAACTCATCAATTCCATAATTAAAATTTGTGATGAGAAGGAAATACAGAGGGCAGCCAGAAGCCAGTGGAGGAAGGGCCTTGAGTTCCAACTAGAAGCACTGGACCCTGATTCCGAAGGTCACAGGGAGCCTGGAAGTAATTTTACTGAAAAATGGGTGGAAGGGGACTATGACAGGAGGCAGGCAGGGAGGAAGTCTGCCATATACAGAGGAGGAAGGATGAAGGTTAGAAGTAAAGCAGTAATGGCGGGAGGGAGGAAGAGGGAAGAGAAATATATGCTTCTGTTTTCAGTTCTGGGAATTGAACCCAGAATGTTCTACCTCTGAGCTACACCCCCAGCTCTATTTTATTTTATTTTTTATTTTTTATTTTGAAACAGGGTCCCACTAAGTTGACAATGGCCTCACTAAATTGCTGAGGCTGGCCTCAGACCTGCCATCTTCCTTTCTCAGCCCCCCAAGTACTAGGATTACTGGCATGTTCCACCATGCCTGGCTATGTTTCTGTTTTCTATCTGGGTTTTGAAGACTGCTGAGTTGTGTACAGTCCCCATGTGGGCAATAACATAGTTTAGGCTGATTCCTTTGGTAGCTCTGAGAAGCATAATCTAAGTCACTAAAAGGAATACCAAGGGGAGAATTGAAACAGCTCCTAGCGATGCTATGTAAGGAACCTCCAATGAGTTATTCTCTTAATCTTCCCAGGAGCATAATCATAACAGTAACAACAGATGTGGGTATTGAGGTTCAGAAACCTTGGCCACAGTTTAGTAGCAAATCCATGGAATGGGAGGAATGAGCGATCAAGTTTGCCTGGCTCTGAACATCATGCCCTTTTTAGCTAAACAAAGAGCAAGTTTAGAGAGAGGATGGTGCTCCCAGTTTATCACGTTCCTCCCACTCCCCACCTCAGGCAGCCATATGTAAATGCCCACCAGTACTATATTTTACTTGTTCATAGACCTTGAATGCAGTCTTTAGGTGTGGAGATTGGTAAGAATCATAATTGATGAGGGAGTGAATGCTGGTAAGGAAGAGTGAGGAAGAGATTCTGGTAAGACCCAGTATCTGATA
The DNA here is from genome assembly GCA_004027185.1 of Glis glis. Taxonomy (NCBI): domain Eukaryota; kingdom Metazoa; phylum Chordata; class Mammalia; order Rodentia; family Gliridae; genus Glis; species Glis glis. The sequence continues at coordinate 11,119 of PVJS01023243.1, read as the reverse complement.
GGGGCAGATCTGATGACGAAAAACACACAACCCAAGAAAGGCAAGTCCTTGTGGATGGTGCAGGGTCCAGGGTAAGCAGAGGATTAGGGAAGAAACCAGAGAGACAGATATACATTAGGGGTAGTGTAAAGCAGCAGAAGCCAGGCATGGTGGCACAGACTGTAATCCCAGTACTTGGGAGGCTGAGACAGGAGGATTGCAGGTTCGCGGCCAGTCTTAGTGATGACCTTCACCACTTAGTAAGACCCTGTTTCCAAATAAAAAATAAAATAGGGCTGGGGGTGTAGCTCAGAGGTAGAATGCCTCTGGGTTCCATCCCCAGTACCACAAAAAAATAAAATGCAGGAAATGGGAACATTTGAGAAGGAACATCAGAGTTAGCTGCAAGAGGTTTGATAGATTAAAATCTTGGAGAGTATTTTTGGTTATGGAAGGACTGAGTCTCTGATCCTTATATTCTTTCTCAGCCTAAACACTATAAGAAGTTTAAGACAATGATATGCAAAACATACAGTCTGGAAAAGCAATGTAGTGCAGTAATACATGCATTTTTGGTAGGAGAACTCTATTTGAGGTCAGATTTCCGAGTGAGAGTTGTGATTTGTGAATGGGGAGCAGTGGTCAGCATTTGTGTGTGCATTTGATGGATAGGGCACAGGAGGACTGTCTATGTATCTGGCACTGTGAGCTACAGGCAAGGCTCTAACTGTGAGCATCAAAGAGCTTAGATTCCACAGAAAACCTTACTATAGTGCATAAGGTTGATCTTGTTCCGGAAAGTTTATGTTACTAAAATCAATTTTGTTTTCAATGGAGTTAAAAAAATGAAATTATAGATATGCATAACCATTTCCTTATTCCCCTGAATAGGTTTCTGGTTTCTTTGAGCCAATGTCTAAATTACACATTTCTTAGTCTGCTAGTCCAATCAGACTTTTAATAGCAATTATGAAGATTTTATGTTTATTTTTATTAGAAAACAGATTTGACTAGGAAGCCGTTCTTGAATATATGTATGGGAAATCAGATTTATTCCCAAATAAAATGCTCATATGATTTTCTTACAAACTACACTGATGATTTTCTTGCAAAGTTTTCAGTTCTACCTTGGATTTGGGAGGCAGACATTAAGTGACATAGACACAAGTCTGATAGTACAATTTCCTCAACCCTTTTGTTCAAGTTTCTCTAAATATATCTGCCAAAATTCATGGAAGACTAACCCTTGGAGCTTGAAAACAAAGAAAGAAGAAAAGAAAAGAAAATGCTCCTTTTTGTTCCCAAAGCTGTTTTTGTGTAGTTGAGGCTTGAGACCTAAGTGACACTCCCCTGATATGCCACAGGAGGAATGTGACTGAGAAGAGACACTGATGTTGGTGGCCGTGTCTAGACATGCATCTCTGCCTTTCACATTTACAATGTCTGAACCCATAAGAATAAGAGTGGGCCCCCAGTGTGAAGTTCAAGCAACCCCTTCCCTTTGGCTAGTTCTAATTCCAGAGGGAGAGGATTTTATGTGACTGTATGACAAGTTGAAAATAAAATTCTTAATATTGGGAATAGAAGAAAATACAGAAGCAGATCATAAAGCAAGCACCCCAATGGTTTGGTTGAAATGTGGACAAGAGAACAGGGTGAAACAAGTGGACCATTGGGCTTTGAGGCTGTGACATTTGCAAGCCAGAGTTACATTTTCTTTCAAACTGTGAAAAAGAGCTTGGAAATAATCTATGCTTCTTCTCCTCCTTCTCCTTCTCCTTCTCCTTCTCCTTCTCCTTCTCCTTCTCCTTCTCCTCCTTCCTCCTTCCTCCATCCTCCATCCTCCTTCCTCCTTCCTTCTTCTTTTCTGATACTGGTTTCATTCCATTTGTCTCAGGGCACCGAAAAAGCAAGTGTTGATGAAATCATTTTGTTCTAATCATTATGCAGGAATGTATTACTTTTAAAATATTTTGACTTCTTATATTTGATTTCAGTATGACAAGAACTTAAGTTTATAACTAACCAGGTCCATTTAAAGACCTGAAATCTTTCTGAGATGGTATGGGACTGCCCTCCTGGCTTAAGTTCCCCTCGTAGAATGTTATTCATGACAGGCATTTATATAACTGCATAGTTTCTTAGAGCTGGGAGAGGCTACAGAATGTGAAAAGAAAAGAAGACAAGACAAATGAGAACAGGTAAAGGTGATTTATTCAGAGCTTGCATTTGGCAGGGACTCAGGGGCAGGCGGAGGAAGGGGGAAGCAAAGTGGAAAAACTATTAAACTTGGCCTAAAGCTTCCCCCATACAACCTAACGTCAGTATAAACAAGCTGCAACCTAACTTGAGTATATTCTTAAAACAAGTGGTCCAGTCTAGGCCAATCATAGCAGCCAAGCTTTCAGCCAATCACAGACTATAATTGTCAAAATGTGCCCAATGCTAGAACAATAACCAGTTTCTGCATGACATTCCCCTTTGCTATCTGTAAATAGCCTGCCCACATTACTGAGTGGAGCTCCTTGAACTTTTACTGGTCCAATTTATGAATTATTTATTTGCTCAAATGAACTCTGTTAGACTTAATTTGCCCAAAGTTTTTCTTTTAATATAAGGAAGACTTCAGGTGTGCCCCGAGTGAGGCTGTTGGCCTGGAGAAGTGGTAAACATTCTAACTAGGATCACACGGGCATCCTATGTGATTGGTTAAAGGTGCATATTTGTTTCTGTTTTTGTTTTTCTAGTTTGTCCTAAGTTGGATGCTGGAGCAAAAATTGTGGAAGCTACTAATTATTAGTTATGTTGTATTAGTTAGCTCTTTGTTGCTATGGCTACAATATCTAGCATAAGCAACTCAAAAAGAGGAAAGGTTTATTTGAGCTCACAGATTTTCAGTCTGTGTTCAGCAGGCTCCGTTGCTCCGGGCCTGAGGTGAGTGAGATCATGGGTAGAAGGATGTGGTGGAGGAAAGCTGCTCCGCTCATGACAGCTAGGAAGCCGAGAGAGAAGAGGCTGAGGACAATATGTGATCTCCAAGGGCAGACTCAAGTGCCCTAGGACTCACTCCCTTCAACCAGTCCACACCGCCTACAGTTTCCACTACCTCCCAGCAATCCATTCAAATTACTAATCTATAGCCGGGCATGGTGGCACATGCCTGTAATCCCAGTGTTTGGGAGGCTGAGACAGAAGGATCGCACTTTTGAGGCCAGCCTCAGCAACTGAGCGAGACCCTGTTTTCAAAATAAAAAATAAAAAGCTGGGAGTAAAGCTTAGGGGTAGAATGCCCCCTGGGTTCAGTCCCCAGTACCACACACAAAAAAATTATTAATCCATCAATTGGATCAATCCACTGATGAGGTCCAAGTCCTCACGATCCAATCGTTTCCCCAAAGCCACCCCTCTGAACACGGCTGCATGAGGACCCAGCCTTCAGCACAGGAGTCTTCGGGGGACACTTCATAGCCAATCCAAACCATGGCGCAAGTTTTGACCAATCGGTGCCGCTGTTGAGTGGGCTATTGCATGGCTCCCTGGATTAATAGCTGGAGGTAGTGGTGTGACTTCCTACAGATCTGGCTTATACGTAAGAGATTGGCTTTCTGGGCTGGTTACTACAGATGATAGATTGGAATTCTATTTTTATATGAGATCTTAGAACTTTCCATGTATGTTTACAGTTTCTTAAAGATTCTCTAGTTCAAATATAGGAAGATTACATTCATAAAGGATGAAGGGCTGTTATTTATTTAAATGAATGTTACTTTTTAATCTGTGTGTCACTTGTTAGCTTCCAAATTTATTATTTATTTATTTGTGTGTGTGTGTGTGTGTGTGTGTGTGTGTGTGTGTGTGTTAATGGAGATTAAACCCAGGGACATTCTATCTTCAAGCTACACCCCCAGCCCTATTTTATTTTTTATTTGGAAACAGGGTCTCACTAAATTGCTGAGGGCTTCTCTAAGTTGCTGAGGCTGGCTTTGAACCTGTGATCCTCCTGTCTCAGCCTTCCAAGTGCTGGAATTACAGGCATGTGCCACCATACCTGGCTCAAAACATTTTAAAATGTAGAACACTATTAAATTCTTCAAATAAAATCAGGGAATTTGGGGAGAGCTGTTGTTATCCTCATTTTGTATTTAAAAAAAATGAGGCTCCCAGAGGAGAAAAAAAAAAAAAAAACTCCATCCCCTGGATCACCAGGCAGGTTGCAAAACAGGCCACTCAGATTCCTGATATATTCCTGCTCAGTGTGTCACAACTTATTTTTTGTCCTACAAATCCATGTGATGAGGATCAAGGTGTGACACATACTGCCCTGTTGAAAGTCCATGAGTATTTAAGCCTAAATGTAAAGAAAATAAAATAAAGATGTTTTGAGTCATTTTTTGTAGTTTGCTCATCCATTTTTCTCAAGAATTCATTACAAGTTAAATTTTTAACTTGGAGAATTTTACAGCTGGCGATAATCAAATTTTTGAAAATATCATTAGCTCCATGCCACTTTAATACATTTATTACTACTTGATTCCTTTGTTCAAAGAGAAAAATTGTGTTTCCTACACAGATTGGCAAGATGCCTGAGGAATTGAGAAACCTGCTTAAGTAATTAATTAGGTAAAATACCTATTGAACAATATGCTAGGTGCTGGTGGCACCAAGTTTTTAAAAAAGACAATAAATAAATAGATAAAATACAAAAGAAAAGACAAGAAAAACCCAGCAGTTGCCTTCAAAGAGGTCAGGCCTTCGGGGGAGGGCAGATACATGGAAAGAGGATATAAATGAGATCCATGCAGAAAAGGCCATGACCCAGCTGGGGTGGAGGTATGGGAGGAGGGCCTCCGCGGGCACTTGAATTAAGTTACCAAAGTTGAATAAAGTTAGTTGAGCAAAGACCAGATGTGAGGGTATTGAGAACAGGAGACGGAGGCAGTAGCTGCAGAGGACAGCATCGCTTCTCTTGGGGTGGAGCAGGGAACTGAGGCTATAGTCATTTAATACTATTCCTTGAGTACAGTGATCTGCAGAGAGTGACAGAGTTAGAGAGGAAGGGAGAACAATATGATGGAGATTCTTGGGGCCATAGTAAGAAGCTTAGTTCTGTAGCAACAGGAGGTTTCTAGAAGGATGTCTGTCAGGAGTACATTAAGATCAGATCTGCATTTTAAGAAGACGACTTTGGTGGTATAAGGAGCTTGTACTTTGAGGAGTCAAGGACAGAACCAGGCTGCAATAATCCAAGGGCGATGATTGGAGTTGGAACCAGAGCATCTGAGGAAGATGGGATAAAAAGGAGAAGAGAAGGAAGGGCAAGAGACTAAAATCTGCAGAACCTTCTGACTGATGGATATGGGGAGGAGCCGCTAAAGAAAGGGAGAGACAAGTTTACACAGTGGATGGTAGGCTGCAGAAGGAACCATTGTTTAGGAATAAATATTCTGTTCAGTATCTGAAAAGTTAAATTCGTGTTATCTGTGGTGCATCCAGATGGACTCAGCAAGCAGCTGGAAAAATGAATGGAAAGCTAAGGAGCACTGGCCTAGGCTTCTGATAAAATATCAAAAAATCACAAACAATCAAATGATTGTGGGTAGAACCCTGAAGAATAAAATCACAGAAAGAATATAGAGAGAATGAAAACAGTGCTGAGCCAGTCGACCTGGGGAGACAACTAATGTGTAAGGGAATAGAACAAAACACAGGAAGGTGAACCATCAGTGACATACAGCAAGCTGGGTGTAGTGGCGCACACCTGTAATCCCAGTACTCAGGAGGCTGAGATAGGAGGATCACAGGTTCCAGGCCAGCCTCAGCAACTTACTGAGACCCTGTTCAAAATAAAAAATTAAATAGTGCTGGGGGTGTAGCTTAGAGGTAGAACGCCCCTGGGTTCAATCCCCAGTACTGGAAAAAAAGGAATTAAATATATAAATAAATGAGTAATGAAGAGTTGTCAATGGCTGAAAAATGTCTCAAATTTGCCAACTAAAAGCAGTAGGTGATAATAACAAAAATAAATTTTGCATAGTGGTTGGGTCGTATAGTGAATGAAAGATGAGAAAATAAAGAAGGTGAGTATAACATGCTCTTTTAAGAAATTTCCCAGCCAGGCATGGTGGTGCATGTCTGTAATACCAGTACTTGGGAGACTGACACAGGAGGATCACAGGTTCAAGACCAGCCTCAGCAACTTAGTGAGGCTCTCAGAAACTTAGCAAGACCCTGTTTCAAAATTTAAAAAAAATAAAAAAGGGCTGGAGGTGTGGCTTGGAGGTAGAATGGCCCTGGGTTCAATCCCCAGTAAAAAAAGAAAAAGAAAACATTTCCTTAAATATGAGCATAAGGGAAGAGTTATTAAAGAAAATTTAAGATTCATTTTCCAAAGAGAAAACTGTATTCCCCCTGGTGATGTCAACTTATTAACCTACACACCTCAAAAAAAAAAAGTCCATATGTCCCTGTTGCATTGAAATGTTATAGTCTCCAACACAAGCCTAAGTTTTCAACCACACATTGAAAGCATCCTATAAAATAGTTCTTTAATCTTCTTTTAGAAGGAATTTAGGAAAGATTTGACTTATTTAATGGAAGGCAATTTGGTTACTACACAGAATCCACCGAGGAGCTGAAAGTCCGAAGCCACAGCACCGAACCATTGCCAAAGTTGGAAAGCAAAGAGAGAGGGCACCACGGGGCATCTTCCTCCAGAGAGCCTGTCAAAGCTCAGGAATGGGATGGAACACCCGGCCCACCTGTGGTCACGAGTAGGATGGGAAGATGCTCTGTGAGCCCCACCTTGCTGGCAGGAAACCACAGTTCAGGTAAGTCCTATGGTGATCCAGAGAGTGATTCATCATAACCCTAGAATCTGCTCTCTTGTGATTATGATTTAGAGAACCAGCACCGCAGGTAAGTCTGTCTTCGCTCAAGGATGGCATCAACATTACAACATAACAACATATTGCCCCACTCCAGGGTCCTAATACTCACACAGGTGATGGGGAGGTAAATGCTTCTCCTGGAAAAGCATTTGTCAGTGAATCAGCCTGACAACTCATAAAAAAATATTGTATTAAAGTTCTTCAAAAACATCTAGAGACCCCAAATAAAGCCATGTTCATTTATGAAGTTTGAGTGACTTAGTGTTTATGCCTCCTTTGTTAAAAAAAGACTTTTAGGCAACTGCAAGATTTGAACAAAAGTAAACTGAAGACAGAAATGTGACACAGATTATCTGAAGGCAGTAGAGAGAGGGAATATTTTTAGGCATTGGAAGTGGTGAGTTTAAAACAGTAACTGAGCAGTGGACAAGATATCAAGCTTCTAAATCTAAGTCAAAAGAGATGAAACATTTAAATCTAATACAGCTTTAAATCTTATATCTTGAACTTAGCATATGCAATGCAATTTTTCATGATTGGTAGATAAATACTATAAAACATCAATTTTTAAAAGAAGCACATGTTTGTTTTGAAGTGATTAATCTACACGTTGGTCTCACAGAAAACAATCAGTTGAAGTAAGCAGAAAATAATCAAGGAACCTCCTCTAGATTTCAGGTTTCTATTCCTTAAGAGTTTTAGGTCTCTGGAGAAAAGACCAATCCTCTCATATTCTTTTCATCGTTGATACTCACCTTAGAAAGCAATTTATATGAATTCAGACTGTGGTCCCTGTGACACTCATGCACAAGTTAAAATTTTAACAGGATAAATGATCTCTGCACTTGGGGAGGGATGTTCCTGGGAAAAATACCCACCAATAGCTTCCCCTGACTAAAAATTCTATGTAAAGCATTGGTGGTAGATCCTTAGCATGTGTCCAGTAGAGAACTAGCTGAAGTATGTAAGTTCAAATTCAGCAGAAGAAATGCTATATGCACTTAGAAGAAATTCTAAAATATATTTTATAGTAAAATATAAATTGCTATAAGTGTATGAAAAGAAAATAGTTGCACATTTTGTCAAAAAGAAAAAGAAACATGGAGAACAAATAATTTTTCATGGGGAAAAAAATCACCCCCCTAAAAATAATGATTGACATTGATTATCAGTTGAGGCTTATGATTAGTATTGGGCTGATTAGTATTTTTTAAAGAATCACCTACATTTATATCAGTTCCATTTAAAATATGTGAATAACATAATATATTATAACCAAAGATACATTTTAGGAAAACCAGAAATATTGCCTGAATGTATATGATGCATCAGCCATGGGTCCAGGGCCTGAAGGCACAATGGGGAATAAAATATCCTTGCATTAGGTGCTCAAGATCTAGTGCAAGAGTAGATAATTAGAATGTAATGTGTGTTTTACTCAGGGTTCTCCAGAGAAAAAAGAACCAATAGGATAGATAGATAGATAGATAGATAGATAAGATTTATAAGGAAGGATTGGCTTACATAATTACGGAAGCTTAGACATCCCATGATCTGTCACCTGTAAGCAGAAGATGCAGGAAAGCCAGTGGTATAGTTTAAGACAAGCTCAAAGACCTGAGAACCAGGGAAGTCAATGCTACAAGTCCCAGTCTAAGTCCAAATGTTTGAGAACCAAAGGAATGATGTCCAGGAGCCACAGATGGATGTCCCGGCTCAATAAGGGAGAGCAAACTTGTCCTCCTTCCTCCTTTTGTGTCCTCTTCAGGACCTCTGTGGATTGGATGATCCCCACTTATATTGGTGAGGGTGATTTTTTTTATTTGGTCCACTGATTCAAATACTAATCTCTTCCAGAAATACCCTCACAAACACAGCTAGAAATAGTGTTTGGCCAGCTATCTGGGCAGCACTTAGCTCAGTCAAGTTGACACATAAAGTTGCATGTGTTATGTAAAAATAATATATAAAACAGAAGAGAAATCAGTTAATGCTTCCCAGGAGATTATGATTTCGGCAGGTATAATCATGGGCTTTTGGTGGATAAAATAATAATTGCTGGAGGAAGTAATATTCGAGCTAGAGGTTGAAACATAAAGAATTGCTCACCAGGGAGATGGAGAAGAAAAAAAGCCTGCATTCTGGTTGAAAACCTGAGAGTCGATGAGATAGAATGAAGTGTGTTTAGTGTGAAGGATGGGGAAAGGTTGATTGAAGAAAGTGCTAACATAGATGATGATAGCAAAGTTCCCGAAAGACCTTGTGTATGAGCTAGAAATGCTTTCAGCTAGAAAGCACAAATTAAGATGTGCCGTATACAATAATAATGACCTTTGTTAGCTCCCTGTGCATCAATCCTGGAGATAGGCAGCTGCAACTGATTTGCAACTGCTCAGGGATGTCATCAAGGACTCAGGAACTTACTGTCCCTCTAATTCTCCTGTTCTGCTACGCTTGAGGATTGTTTTCATGGTCCAAAGCTGACTACCACAGTTTTGGGCATCATGCTTCAGCAGGCTCTTTCCCTTTCATCTAATTGGTCAGAAATGGGAAACCAGCCACTGGACCAACCATTTAGTGAAAGGGAATGGGATTCTCATGGACTGATCAAGAGCCTTCCATTCCCCTAAATCAAGGAGACTTTGCCTTATGTGTAGAAATGAAAACAGTGTATCAGCAGCCATAAGGGGGCAATGACTGAACATGCAATGGGCAGTATCTACCCTATCATGGTTAGATCTTAAGCACTATGTGGGGGGTGTTTAGTAGTCATTTTTTAAAGATGGGAATGATGTAGTTTGGTTCACATCATGGAGGATCCAGTGATAACTCCAAGGCTTTAAGCTTGGGTAAAGGGAAGCCCATTTACTAAGAAAGAGATAGTCCATATGTGGTATGGAACAAGATTTAACAGGGAAAGTCAGATCTTAAATTTTGACCATGTTAAGTTGGAAGTGCTCTGGGATAACTAAATGAGAAGACAGTAGATAGTTAGAATTATAGGACTGGAGCTAATGCGATTTAGTGGGAATCAAGAGTAGGACTAGAGACGTTTGGAGCAGTTAGAAACATAGACGGGAAAAGCTCAAAAAGAAGAGAAGAAATGAGAAGGCAATTGAGACAGGACCGTGGAAAATCCAAACATCTCAAGATGTGTGAAAAGGAGGAAGAATCTGGGAAATAAATTGAAATGATGCCATTAGATGATCCACAATGAGACTCTTACTGGACACTTAAGTTTCATCAAAATGGGTAAACATATACCTTCATAGTATCTTTAACACTTTGACATGAATCTTCCAAGAAATTCAGAGTGTCAACAGAATTTACACTGTACTTTCGCTCCCTTCTGCCTTAAACTGCTGAAGCATCTATTTGGGTTTATAGCATCTAAAATCTGTTCTCCTGAGATTTTAGCTCTGTTTATAGAGCAGTAAATTGTCTACTGACCAGAAAAGGCAACATAAATATTTTCAGTCCCTTACACGCTCTCCATTTTAGATTCTGAGAAAGTAAGATAAAGGTAGAAAAAGAAAAGATTTTTGTTAAAAATCTGATTATGAAGTTTTTGTACCAAAAGGAATGCAAAACGCAGAGGCAAATAGACATGTATTTAATATCGAAGCAAATCAGGCTGTCTTATATGAAAGTGTAACTCAAATGAGCATTACTCTTACTTGCATCTCTAGATTATCCTTATACCACTTTTGAGGAAGAAAAAATGGAGTAAAGGAAAAAATATTTGTTGTGTTAGCTTTTTTTAAGAGAAAAAAACTCAAAATGCACCAATTCTGTACTATAAAATATTGTAGTTCCACTAGTGAAAATGTATAAAATAGAGAATCTAAAATCGACTAAGTCCTAGTGTTTTAAACAAACCATGCACTCTCTGAAGCATACTCATCCGTGAGATGGTCTTTGTTCAAAACAGGCAGGTAACTGCATGAGGAGGGTGTTTTGGACTTGCTGTGTGGGAACCGAAGAGAATGAGTCAGGAGGCATTTTTTTTCTCTTTCTTCACACTTCTTCATTTTTCTCTTCTTGCCACTGGGCCTTTGAGCTACTAATTCCCTACCAGGAACACTAGAACAGTAAGCTGTAACCCTCTCGCTAGACTACATAGGCATCAACGCCACAGCAAACAGAGAGGAAGGGAGATTCTATGCCTGAACCCTGCTCCCTTTGCCAGATCTCTGCCTCTTCTCTTCTCTTCCCTTCCCTTCCCTTCCCTTCCCTTCCCTTCCCTTCCCTTC